>JAHHFK020002258.1:0-80000 GCA_024533555.2 Aedes koreicus | reverse complement strand
GCGACATGATGAACATGTTAAAAAATAAGAAAAACACTTTTATACATTTATTTTTATTTATTAAGTTTTTTCATAACAATTTTATACATTTTTCTTCCGTTGAAAATGAATTTTGTTTCACAATAATATACTCTTCGTTTTGAGGCTTAAAACTATGGAATGACTGAGTCCCTGAAATTTGCTTCACACGTGTGTAACGATTTTTTAATTTTCTTTCCATTTTATTATAGTCGGATTCCGAAAAAAATTGATAGTGTATTTTCGAGTCTGGCTTAGAAATAGCCCATGAATAAAGTTCTTCGGCCGTTGTTATGTGATGATCTTGCAAACTGGCTTTCGCAGCATTTCGTTTCAATACGCCTCCCAAAGCATCACAAGGGCCCTTTCCATGACAAGTAGCGAAAAAATTCCACTCGGCATCTATGCCAAAATCTTTTTGCATGTTGCACAAATTAAAAGCGGTCATTTTATTTTTGTATTGGCTTCCAGATCCATCTGAGAAGAAATAAATTTTCTCTAAACCTGATAACTTACTTTTTATGAACGCTATGCATTGAGTCAAAAAAAGACGCACTGCGACATGATTATGTTTAGTGAAATCAGCAATTGCAATAAAACTGGTAAACTTCAAATCATTTGATTCTTCATCTTTAAAATAAATAGCACAAGGGTGAATAGTACATTGAGCGTTTGCCCAATGAAAGCCTTGAACTGCATCCTGCACAACGAATGAATAATTCTCCGAAAAATCACAGATTATGATACACTCAGTAGCTTTTAAATTGTTTTTCACGTGTTTTAAATAGTTTGCCTGTCGCTCAGCTGTAAAGTTATGTGGCAATAAATTGAGTAATTTTTCTAAAAAAGTATCAATAAATTCTTGTGTGTCCATTTCAACTAAGTCCAAACTGCATCTTTCTGCTTGACGCCATTGTTTAAATTGTAATGATTCAACGTGACCGTTATTAAGAATGGTCATAAGTTCTACCGCCAAAATTTGCATTCCCGGACAATTTTCGCAACATTGCTGCCAGCAATGCTCATTTGGATTTTGACAAATTATTTTTGAAAACATATCATGGTAGGACTGAACACCATCTGGAAGTAATTGTTTACTTTGGAGTGTTTTAAAAATCAATTTAACGTTTTGGTGGTAAATGCAAACGCACACCGTATGCGTGCCACTTGTTCCTGCCAAAATGCAGTGTTTTGGACGGTTACTGGCGAACATCGAAAATCCAATCTTAATATCAGGATGAGTATTTTTAAATATGGAGTACGCCTCTTGCAAATTGCATAAAACTAACCTTCTTTGTATGTAGATCCTACCTTCTTCATTGTTGGATATCAAATAATCCCTTTTTCCCGGGCACACACGACTTATATCGTCGCTATTATAAAAATTACGAACACGCATTAGCGTTTCCTCTCCTAACGAAGCTCTACTAATCCTCTTTTTAGGCACTGACATTATTCCCTCCTGTTGTTGTAATACTTTCACTTGGTTGGCCATATATTGGGAAACATCAAACTCTTGCATAATCCTATATGTAGACCAACTTTTGGGCAGTGTGGTTAAAATCCTATACCGCTCATTGCTATCTTTTGTTTCCTTAAATTTATCCTTAAGCTGTGTTAGCATTTCATTATCGTCAGACAAAAACGTGTTATTGGTGGTACCGATCGATTCATAGCTGGTTGTTTCCAATGAGCCTGTAAATAAATATAACAAATTATTGATTAAAAATTGATTGATTGGAAATCATGCAAATAATTTCTATTTTATTATTTACTTTGGTAGGGAAAAGGAACAATGCCGGACGGTCCTGCAAGGGCAATTGTTTCGTGACTGGTTGCTTCGCACGATTCTAAAAGAATGTAAAAATAAAAATGTTCCAGTAACAATTGCAAGAGAAGAATTCAAATTAAAACAGAATTATATGAACTTTTATATAACATACCTGTAGTGCCTATACTGGATGGTCCTGTAATGGGTTCTTCGGTCATGGTATCAATGTGCTTATACAATTTCTTGTAGCAACTTTGACAAATGAAAGAGCTACTCTCATCAATTTTAACCTTTTTTTCCACAGCATGGTCGTACAATTTTGCGTTGATTTTTCTGGAACACGAACTCAACACCCAAACACTACAAATTGAACACTTACGTTTCATTTTACGATATTCTTTGATATAACTGTTCTGATATGATACTTTGTTTTCAACTGGTAACTTCTTACATAAATTTCCGTGTTTTATATGATGTTTATATTGTACCTACGATCAAGTGAAGTGAACTGCAGCCTAGACTACAATAGGTATTGAATTGTTTCTCGGCTATAGCGATCAGGTCTATTTGCAGACGGGAGCGAGTAGAGCGGAATTTCTAAAGCGAGAAAGCAACAGAATAACAGATAACGCAAGCGAGCGACGAGTATGAAATGAAAGAGATGTTGTTCACTCTGCTGCTTCTCCGCTTTAGAAATTCCACTCTACTCCCTCCCGTCAGCGAGTAGACCTGATCGCTACAGCCGAGAAACAATTCAATTCAATCTCACAGGTCGATAAACATTCTACATCTACAGTAGGTAGTCAATACGTATCAACGGTTCTTCTTTTAAATAATAATACCAATGCCCCTCTGTGTAACGAAAAGAATGTTAGGTAATCAAATTGTCAATATCTACCTAAAGTCTCATTAGTCTTAGTTGCTATAATATTATATAATTATGTCAAGTAAATATTATTTATTATATAATATTTACTTGACATTCTGTGACCTACTCATAGATTTCATTAGTCATAGGTTTGATTGGATGGAGACGCATGGTAATCTACCATGCATCTTCATCGTTTCTACAGGCGGGTGATGTATAAAATGAAGAGTAATGATTTATTATTTAAAAAATTGTATCTCCAAAACGACACGCAGAACATCTCCAATTTTTTGATATGTTATGTAAAATTGAATGCTCTTTCATTTAAAAATACTAAAACAAGGAGTCGTTGAGGCCCCTCGCAGTCAAATTCAAGAAAAACTATTTGTTTTGTATTTTTTTCATACAAAAATTGATATATTCAAAGGTTTCGTATTTTTGCTTGGAAATTCAAAAAAATACCAATACAATGGCCAAAAATGACTAAAATCGGTTAAACGGTTTAGGAGTTATAAATTTTTGAAAATTGAAGATTTTGAAAAATCACGATTTTTTGGACCAGTCTAACGCAGAAAGGTCCAGTCTAATAACGAAATAAAAAAATACGGGTCTAATATTTTTCGATGTTGAACAATCCTACCATTTATTTATATATATATATATATATATATATTATATATATTATATATATATATATATATATATATATATATATATATATATATATATATATATATATATATATATATATATATATATATATATATATATATATATATATATATATATATATATATATATATATATATACGTTATGACGGTTCCCGCCACCACCATAGAGATGCAACACCAATAGTTCCACCCGAGCCCATAGCAAAAACAACCAACCGTGCTTGGCCCATTGCACGCGCATAAGGATAAAATGATGACACGCGCGAGAATTACCAAGCATGCGGACAAAGGTTTCACCGGAATCACGCCACATGGAGGAATGCCGATTCAGCAGACTTAGTTAATAAAAAGTGAAGAAAATCGAAATATCAGTTAGTTCTAAGTGTGATGTTGTAGCGATAAGTAAAAATCGTTAATAAATTTATTTTTTTATGCTAACCAGATTGGAAATAGCATAACTGGCGCAGTCTTGGAAAGTGTAGTGGAATTAAGTGCATAGAAATTTTCTAAGTGTCAATTCAAGAAGTGTCTTAGTGCAAAAATCGGATCATTCCTGACTTAGGGAACATAAGGACAGTGAAGTGAAGTGAGCATTGGACGAAAACTGAACTTAGTGAATATAAGAACAGTTTTACTTGAGTGACCGCACGAAAGCTAACTAAGCAACGTTCATCGTGAACAACTAGATCACCGGGAAACCGCTGCTGAGGGAACATCACGCAGTTTGAGTGGTTTAGAGCGAGGAAGGATCCACACACAGAACCCACCCCATTAGAGGAAACTCACTTGGACTCCAGGAGATGATCATCATTCTCTTGTAAGTAAACGCATTTTATTTTCTAAAAAGAAGAAAGTGCCACGAACAGCAAGCGCATTGTGAACATATAACAACTCTTGCATCAAATTTCATTATTCCCCGCGAGCGGAAAGCCGCAAGCAAAACATACAACGTTAGAAAAACAGACCCGCGAGTGCATTGTGAAGCATAATTCCTGCCTCAGATTTAATTTTGCCCTGCAATCGAAAAGCGTAGGCAAATTACACCACAGAACGAATTAGTTATATTTATTTTTGAGCAAAATGGATCGTGATTTAATTTCACCTGTTCCAATGCCAGACCTGGGACCGGAAGACCCAGACCTAGAAGAGGCTCCTCGACCGGTTCCACCACAACAACCGATCACGGTTGAAAGTTTACTCCAACACATAAGAACACTAACCGACAATCAAAATGAGTTGATCGGGCAAATTAGAAATATGAAATCAAAAGCCGAGGACCCATTTCTCCAATTCCGAACACCGGATCCTATTAAAAACTTAGCAACTTTTTCGGGCAATAAAAAAGAAACTCACGCTTGGTTGGAAGATGCAGAAAATACTCTTGCACTCTTCAACGCTTATACTAATCAACCCATCTACAGCCAGTTGGTAAGAGCTGTTAAAAATAAAATTATAGGTGACGCGAAGGAGATATTAATTGCAGCAGGTAACCCAAACAACTGGGACCAAATTAAGGAAATAATTTTAAACTCATACGGAGACAGAAGAGATTTGACGTCTCATATTCAATCATTATTCTACATAAATCAAGGAAAGAGAACACTTACAGAATTCTATAATCAAGTGAAGAAAATAGACACCTCGATTAAAGCCACAGCAGCTTTAATGGACGATTATAAAGCATCCACAAAAGCTATAAACAGCCTAATAAGCCTCATGTCATTAACACGATTTGTCGACGGACTAAATGACGAATTATCCATGCATGTCAGAAGTTATCGACCGCAATCACTTGAGGATGCGTATTCCATAACGATGCAGTACTCAAATGCTGCGTATAGACAGAAACTAAATAAGCAAACAACAGACGTCAAAACAACAAAAGCAAATACTTTTAGAAATGAATATACATCAATGAAAAACACGAATAATTTTGAGAAAAAGATAACTCCGCATACTTCGCAAAGTCAAACACCTCTCAATAGGAATCATCAAAACTCAGATAAATGGAGAGTTTCAAAACAAACAAATGACGGAGATGTGTCAATGCGCACAGTTCAGTCAAGACAACAAATTAACAATAATCAGACTACCGATGAAACGGAAAAAGATACCAAAACGGATGACGTTGACGCTTCACTATTAGAATCAGACGACGACGACTATTTTCTAGATGACGAGTTAAATTTTCAAATAGTCGACGGAAAACATCAAACTGAGATAAATTCCAATAGCCAAGACAGTACAGAAGACACCCAAGACGAATATGAAAGCGACGGAGCGACAATTCATTCGGCAGACACAAGTGACGACCATTATATTTGGACAACGGAAAAACCGACAAACTCATTCAAGAATCAAATAATTTTCAAAATTTCTCCCATAGACGTGGAAGCTCATGAGCAAATTTTTCCAAAATTTCACAGGTTCACTATCTCAAAACCGGAATACAATGAAAAAGATATAGTTACTATTTTCAAAGAAAAATTAACTCCAAACGGTGTGAATTGTATTTATTGCCCCCTACATCTAACACAATTAATTCAGGAAACATATAGAAAACACTTTTCTCACAACAAAATTTTCAAGCTATTTATTTCACAGGTACTACTCCAGGATGTAAGGCTATCAGAAGAGCAGGACGAAATCATACGCAAAATTCACGAGTACGCACACAGAGGCATGAAAGAGAATAAGGCTCAAATACTTTTGGATTATTTTTTTCCTGAAATCGATAAGAAAGTCAAAATTTTTATAAATAACTGTCCTACTTGCAAAAAATGTAAGTACGACAGAAAACCTCCAAAATTAATACAAAAAACCAATACCGCGGGAAAACCATTCGAAAAAGTTCATGTAGACATTTTCTTCATGAACGGAAGAAAAATGCTAACTATTGTAGACGCTTTTTCTAAATTTGCAAACGTCATCGCTCTTGAATCGAGGACAATTGTAGACCTTAAAAGAGCAATCACAGAACACATCAGAGTTTTTGGCAGACCAGAAACAATAGTTAGTGACCAAGAACCAAGTTTGACATCCATTGCCTTTATTGGATTTATGCAAGACTTAAACATTGAAATCCACCATGCTAGTTCGAGTAGCTCGAACGGAATAGTGGAAAGATTCCACTCGACGCTTATTGAATTATATAGGACTCTTAACACAAAATACAAAGATTTGGAATTTTTCGACAAAATTAATATATTCGTAGATATTTACAATAATACAATCCACTCAACGACTGGATTCAAACCAAAACACGTAATTTTTAACTATCAGAACGAAACAAGTACGGACGAAATTTTACAAAATTATAACAAAGTTCAATCCGCCATAAAAGTACAAATGGAAAAACGTAAAAGACAGGTTGAAAAAGAAAACAAAGCCAAAAGCTCACCTAAGGAGTTAGAACCAGGACAAAACATTTACGTAAAAGTTAACCAACGTATCACAAAGGACAAAGATCCATACAAGATTTCAAAAGTAATGCAAAACGAAGAACTCACTTTTAAAGACACATATGGCGTTAAAATTCACAAAAATAGAGTTAAAGAATAAATTTTCCTACTTATTTCAGACTCATTCAATGGACTTCAGCATCCATCTATCATGACGTATCGACAAGAAACGGACTATTGACGATTAAATTGGACGCAGTACACATTAAAACAGGGTACGAACGAATAATTCATAAGGTAAATTTAGATGAGATAAAACAAAATATTGTTTACATTGAGAATTTAGCAAATACTATTAACATATCGGATCACTTAGAACAAACACTGCAATTCAAAATCAAGAAAGCATACGAAAAATTGTTAGGATTTTACCCAAAACGCGTCAAAAGAGGACTTTTTAACGCACTAGGAAAAGTAATTAAATTAATAGCAGGTAATCCCGATCAAGAAGATTTGGATTTAATTAATCAAAATGTAGAAACATTAGAACTTAACAGCAACAAAATCATTGACAATCAAATTAAACAAATAAAAATCAATAATGTTTTACAAACTACTATTAACAAAGTTTCAAAAACTCTTAGATCCATTAAAGAACACGTACAGATGCAGAACACAGCACTTAGGAAAGACCTAGAATTAATCAATTTAATTTTAAACATTGATATTCTTATAAAAACTTTGGAAGACTTGGAAGAACAAGTCGCTTTCTCGAAAACCAATAGCTTGAACAAAAATATTCTTGGTATAAATGAAAAAGACTATATTTGGAAATTCTTAGAAAATCAACAAATTGGCATAAAGTTTGAAGATGAAATTTATAAATTTGTACAATCAGTTGTTTCGTTACAAAACAATCACATCATTATAATTGTCAAACTTCCCATAATTGAACCGAAGCAGTACACATTGATGCAGTTGGAACCAGTCAACGTAAATGGAACGAGGATCGACACGAGCATCCGCTATGTGGCTTACAATCAACAGACATTCTATGAGCAGAGCGAAAAGTGTTTCATCTGTAATAATAACTTCCCAGTAAACGACGAATGTATCTTCAACATCCTAACTAATCAGAAAGCTAAATGCCCGATGTACAAACAACCAGTCCAACCAATAATCAAGGAAATCAGCACTGGTACCATTCTCATCGACACATACAAAGCAGTATTAATCCAGGATTCATGTGGAGAGTCTCAACTAATTTCCGTACCAACCATCATCGAAACAGGTAACTGCACAGTTACAGTGCAGAATCTTACGTTCAAAAGCAATACTAAAATCATAAATCATCACGAATATCTCACACCAATATTCGGCAAAGAGATCGAAATTATTAAACAGAAGACCGACATCAACGAGATACACCAAATGAATCTCGATAATTTAAAGGAAATTCAAAGACTTAAATTTCACATGACCAGCTCCCAGACACTTGGAGGAATAGCCATTGCCTCCATTGTCTTTTTACCCTTAACCATATTCTGCATTCGTAGATTCAAAAAGTCAACCAGAAGTCAACCTTATCAAGTCCAGAAGGAAGATACCATCACTCTACAAAAGACCAAAAGAAAGCCCGACATCAATCCATTGGGCAACACCCAGAAGACAGCAACCGTTTCAAAGGATGGGACAATCGGCCTGACAGAATCCCTCTTTCCCGCACCGAGGTTCGTTCTTACGAAAGGGTCAAACAAGCCAATCGAGGACGCTTGACACTTAGGGGGGAGACGTTATGACGGTTCCCGCCACCACCATAGAGATGCAACACCAATAGTTCCACCCGAGCCCATAGCAAAAACAACCAACCGTGCTTGGCCCATTGCACGCGCATAAGGATAAAATGATGACACGCGCGAGAATTACCAAGCATGCGGACAAAGGTTTCACCGGAATCACGCCACATGGAGGAATGCCGATTCAGCAGACTTAGTTAATAAAAAGTGAAGAAAATCGAAATATCAGTTAGTTCTAAGTGTGATGTTGTAGCGATAAGTAAAAATCGTTAATAAATTTATTTTTTTATGCTAACCAGATTGGAAATAGCATAACTTATATATATATATATATATATATATATATATATATATATATATATATATATATATATATATATATATATATATATATATATATATATATATATATATATAATGCTACAGAATTTGCATTTGAGTTGACTACTTTGACGGATGTGCTTCTTCTGCTCGGAGATTTCAATCAACCAGGACTCAATTGGTTGCCCTCCGGTCACGGGTATGCGTTTCCCGATCCGGTTGCTTCAACCGCTACTCCTGCTAGTCGCCTACTTATCGATGGAACTGGCTTTCTAGGACTGAGCCAGATTAATTCAGTTTCCAACGTCCAATCGAACTTGCTAGACTTGGTGTTTATCTGCAAGAACTCACTGCGCAAATGTACTGTCGTTGAAGCTCCGGAAGCCATTGTGCCACTTGATAACTACCATCCCGCCCTGGATATATCAATTGCATACGAACCTAATCTCCATTTTGATGAACCTGTAAGCACCGATCGACTCAATTTCCGCAAAACTGATTTTCAACTGCTTCGACACTGCTTATCCCGTATTGACTGGAATGTATTGGGTGATCTTGATATTGAATCGGCTGTTGACCGCTTCAACTGTTTGCTGCGTGAGAGTGTTTTGGCAGCTGTACCGAAGTGCCAAACTCCGAGAAAACCTCCGTGGACTAATGCTCTTCTACGCAACATGAAACTTCGCGCTTTTTCCATTCGACGATGTGCCTTTACCAAATCGGATCTTAATCGCGCCAGCGATGAATATCGGCGCTATAACAAACTCTGCTACAAGTATTATGTACATCGCACACAAGAAAATCTTCGACGCCATCCGAAGAAATTTTGGTCGTTCGTGAACTCCAAGAGGAAGGAAACTGGACTCCCGTCATGTGTGTTTCTCGATAGAGACGCTGCACGAACTACCGAGGAAAAATGTAGCCTTTTTGCAAGACACTTCTCGAGTGTATTTTCAAGCGATTCACCATCTCAAGCTGATATTGAAAGTGCTGTGCGGGAAGTACCCAGCGATGTGATTAACATGAATGTCTTTGCTGTTGACGTTCAGGTGGTTCTTTCGGCGATACGCAAGACCAAATCGTCCTTTAATCCTGGACCTAGCGTGATTCCTTCTGTTGTGTTGAAAAAATGCTCCGACATTTTAGCTACTCCACTTTCTCTGCTATACAACTTATCACTACAGCAATCAAAATTTCCAATGCAGTGAAAATGCTCTACAATGTTCCCAGTTTTCAAGAAAGGAGACAAAAGTGATATAAGAAATTGCCGTGGCATTACTTCACTTGGTGTGGAATCGAAAGTGTTTGAGTCGTTGATCAACGACAAATTGTTTGCTGCCTGCAAGAATTACATCAGCCCCTATCAACACGGCTTCTATCCCGGCCGCTCTGTTGAAACGAATCTTGTCAGCTTTACGTCGTTTTGCATGGAGAACGTATGTAAAAAACTCCAAGTCGACGCTGTTTATACCGATCTCAAATCTGCCTTCGATAAAGTTAACCATGACTTACTGCTTGCAAAACTGGAGAAAATTGGTTGTTCCATTGCTTTCTGCAGCTGGCTTCGATCTTACCTTGTGCAACGTCAAGTATCTGTCAGTATTGGAAAAAATTCATCAGTCTATTTTTCGAGCCATTCCGGAGTTCCCTAAGGAAGCACTCTGGGACCATTGCTGTTCTCGCTTTTTATAAACGATGTTTCCCTCATACTGCTAAATGGAGGTTTTCTGTTGTTGTTTGCAGATGACCTTAAAATTTATCTAGTTGTTCGAAGCCTAGTAGACTGCTATGAACTACAAAAACTTCTTGATATCTTCAGTAATTGGTGCGTGCGAAATATGATGGTTCTGAGCATCTCAAAATGCTGTGTAATAAGTTTTGGTCGAACGAATAATGCTATCCAGTTTGATTATACTATTGCTGGATCTCCACTTCAACGGGTTGATTATGTTAAAGACCTCGGAGTTGTATTGGACGAAAAGCTAACCTTTAATCGCCACTTCTCAGGTACCATTGATAAAGCCAATCGCCAGCTTGGGTTCATGTTCAAAATCTCCAATGAGTTTCGTGATCCGCTGTGTTTCAAAGCTCTTTACTGCTCGCTGGTACGCTCTATTCTTGAGTTTGCATCTGCTGTATGGAACCCCTACCAGGCTGTATGGAGTGCGCGGTTTGAAGCTGTCCAACGCAGATTCGTAAGATATGCTTTGCGCCACCTTCCATGGAGTGACCCGTTAAACTTGCCTGCTTACGCCGATCGCTGTCGCCTGCTAGGGCTGGATACTCTGGCTAATCGAAGGAATGTCGCGCAATCTGTATTCGTTGCCAAGCTTCTCTTATCTGAATACGATGTTCCTGAGTTGCTGTCGAGAATCAGACTATATGCTCCTGCCCGAACCCTTCGACCGAGAGCGTTGCTTCACGAGGAAGTACAAGCAACTAATCATGCTGCAAATAGTTCCATTGTCGCCATGATTCGTCGGCTCAACGTAGTATCCGACGAATTTGATTTCAACATGTCCGCCTCAAGATTTCGTCACCGTTTGCTGAACCGTTTTTAACGTTGACTTTTATTAGATTTAAGTATTTCATGTAGACCACAAAGTCCGATGAATCAAAGACAAATACAAATACAAATATTAAAATAAAAAAAAAATAAAAAAAAAAATAAAAAAAAAAAAAAAAAAAAAAAAAAAAAAAAAAAAAAAAAAAAAAAAAAAAAAAAAAAAAAAAAAATATATATATAAATAAAAAAAAAAAAAAAAAAAAAAAAAAAAAAAAAAAAATATATATATATATATATATATATATATATATATATATATATTTATATATATATATATATATATATATATATAAATAAAAAAAAAATAGTTTTTTGTTCATAATAAATAATTTCCCAGAAAGAAAAAAAAAAACTAAAAAAAAAAAAAAAACCACCCAAAAAAATCAAACCCCACCACAAACATATTTATTAAATTTTTTTTTTTTGGTTGGTTTGTTCTCACTTACCACCAACCCAAAAATAATACCGTTAAGAGTAAATCATTAACGTTCATTTGAAAGCTAAGAAAAATTGCTTTAAATCGTTTGCACAAAATTGCGCTGTTGAGTGAGACAAGTTACATTTTAAGAATAACAAATTTTGAAATTGGTAATTTTTCGGACATTTTTGCAGATTTTTTCCAATAAATGCATGATAAACTTGATAAATTTCTTTGACAGAACTGAGCCTCTTACTATGTTCTATGATTCGTTCTTTGACACCAATCATCTATCTCTTTTAGTTTTCGTGCAATTTCATTATTTGCACACGATCTTAGGTCTTCAATTGGCATCTTAAAAAACCACCCATTCCACCCCACTATGCTAACGATTTCGACCCGTGCATATCGCGCATGTCCATTGATGCCGAAGCCCCGTAAATGCGTTTAAATGAACCCTCATCAGCATCGTTCGGCTTAAAAACGCGCGCCAAATGGGAATTGCTATACGATTCGATCAAGTGTGCTGTGCGCGATATGCACGGGTCGAAATCGTTAGCACAGTGGGGTGGAATGGGTGGTTTTTAAGATGCCAATTGAAGACCTAACATCGTGTGCTAATAATGAAATTGCACGAAAACTAAAAGAGATAGTTGTTTGGTGTCAAAGAATGAATCATAGAACATGATAAGAAACTCAGTTTTATCAACAAAAATAATCGAGTTTATCATGCATTTATTGGAGATAATCTGCAAAAATGTCTCAAAAATCACCAATTTCAAACTTTGTTACTCTTAAAATGTAGCTTGTCTCATTCAACAGCGCAATTTTTTGATAACGATTTGAAGAAAATTTGCTTAGCTTTGCAATGAACGTTAATGATTTACTCTTAAAAGCATAATCTTTGCGTTAGTGCAAGTCAAGTGCAAACATACCACCGAAATAAAAAAGTTCAATAACTCTGTAATAGTTGAGATTTGACCATATGCGTAGAATGATTTTTTTCATAAAATATGATCTTCTTTCAGACCCTGAAAGATTCTTAATAAGGAACCAAACACCCTGTATATATATATTTAAATATATATATATATATATATATATATATATATATATATATATATATATATATATATATATATATATATATATATATATATATATATATATATATATATATTATATATATTTTGTATATATATATATATATATATATATATATATATATATATATATATATATATATATATATATATTTATATATATATATATATATATATATATATATATATATATATATATATATATATATATATATATATATATATATATATATATATATATATATATATATATATATATATATATATATATATATATATATATATATATATATAATTGATAATTTGATAATTTATCTGTCAGGGAAATCTTACATGCTCTTGAAACTTTGGATGCTACGAAGGGTGCTGGACCAGACGGCTTACCACCTATATTTTTAAAATCTCTTTCAAAGGAGATAGTTAAACCTTTATTTTGGTTTTTTAATTCATCATTGGAGTCCAGCGTTCTTCCTGCTGTTTGGAAGGAAACCTTTTTATCCCAATTTTTAAAAGTGGAAAAAAATCTGATATTAAAAATTATCGTGGGGTTGCTATATTATCAAGCATCCCGAAACTTTTTGAATCTATCATAAATGATAATATATTTTCGCAGGTGAAGACTTTAATTTCTAATAAACAGCATGGTTTTGTTAAAGGACGGTCAACAGCCACTAATTTGATACAATTTGTTACTTTTTCTTTGAACGTAATGGATAAAGGAAATTGTGTTGAAGCGCCGATTTTAGTAAAGCATTTGACAGAGTTGATATTCCACTGTTGCTTTTTAAATTATCCAAGTTGGGATTCAATCCTGGGCTACTAAAATGGATTGAGTCTTACTTGATTCAGAGAACGCAAAGAGTAAGATTTGAGGGAAAACTTTCAACAATTGTGAACGTCACTTCGGGCGTGCCACAAGGATCTCATCTTGGTCCATTATTATTTATTTTATTTATTGATGATATAGAACACATTTTGATTTTCCTTCGTGTTTCAATATATGCAGACGACATGAAACTTTTCATGGAGATATGTGATACATCCGACCTTGAATTATTTCAACACGAAATTGACAATTTTTACATTTGGTGTAAGAAAAATCTGTTAGAACTTAATGTAAAAAAATGCAATTCCATTTCGTTTACCAGAAAACACACAATATTGCAAAAGCTATTACTCTTGGTCAGAAAACTGTAGAAAGATGCAGTCAAATTAGAGACTTAGGTGTTATACTCGATTCTAAATTAACTTTTGCTGAACATTACAATAATATCATTTATAAAGCAAGCAACATGCTCGGGTTTATCAAAAGGTTCAGCTTGAACTTCAATGATCCATACACAATCAAAACGCTGTGTATAACATATGTGAGACCCCTTCTTGAATATTGTAGCATAGTCTGGTCTCCATATCAAGATACACATGTAAGCCGTATAGAGTCAGCTCAAAAACAATTTTGGTTATTTGCCCTGCGAAAGTTAGGTTGGACGACTTTACCTATGCCGTCTTATGAGTCACGATGTATGTTGATTAGTTTAGATGGGCTTAAAAAGAGAAGAGAATTTGCAATGATAGCTTTCCTGAATGATGTTATTATGCAAAGAATAAACACACAAGAGATTTTAGAAAATCTTAATTTCTATGCTCCCTCTCGCTTCCTAAGAAATAGACAATTGTTTTACATAAACAGTCAAAGAACAAACTATGCAAAGAATGGGCCTTTAAATAGAATGATGTCCTGTTATAATAAGTATTGCGATATAATAGATGTGACAATAAATAAAAAAAAAGTTAGGAAAGATATAACAAATTAGACATTAAGTACTATTTGTAAAGCAAAACTGGTCTACAATGGATTGACGCAAATAAATAAAAAAAATGACTGCCCTTTTGAGTCGACATTTTAGTTCGCTTGATATCTTGATATCGTCCGATTGCAATTTGTTGTAAACGAATTTTATAATTTGTTGAGAACACCAATTGATTGCGAGAAAATTTCCATATTTATTAACCCATTCAGTGTAGGTTATAGAGTTCTTTTAATGACCTCTCTGCGACGGTATTAGGAGTACTTATAGTTTCAAGTCATCAGCATAAATAATAAAAAAATCAGCATTAATGTTTTTAAGCACATAGGAAATGTCATTCACGAACAAAATAAATAAGAGGGGGCCTAAATGAGAGCCTTGGGGAACTCCAGAGGTTACTTGAATAGGGTTTGATTTCTTTCCTTTGAATCCAACTATTGGTTGACGGTTGGTGAGATAGGATTCGAGCCTGGCTTAATTCTCATTTTTTTGTAATTTAAATAGAAGCATGGGAATGTCAATGCGATCAAAAGCCTTGCTGAAATCTGTTTAAAGAGCTTCTACATGGTTACCATTGTCCATTGCTATCAGCGAGTAGTTAACGAATTCCAGTAAATTTGTGCTAGATGATCGTCCTTTGAAGAATCCATGTTGCTTGTTAGTCAATCTGTTTTTGATTTGAGTAAACAGTTTTTCATTAATAATTGCTTCAAAAAGTTTAGGAATGCAAGAAATAATGGTAATTCCACGACAGTTACATGTGTCAGATTTTTTCCCACTTTTATAAATAGGTACTAAGTAGGAAGTTTTTCAAAGTTTGGGAAAGATCCCAGATTCCAATGACATATTAAAAAGCCAAAATAAAGGTGCTGTAAGTTCCACTGCTAAGTTTTTCATAGATACGGGTGGTATTCCATCAGGGCCGCAACCTTTGGAAATGTCTAATTTATTCAAACCTTCCAAGATGTCTTGAAATTCCGCTTGAGACCGTTTAAATTACCAAGTTGTGTTTGAATTGTGCACAAGATTTAAGTCATGCGACGGATTTTCAATGATCCATGATTTATCGATCTTCTTTGGACCTGTCATATGGCATATTCACATATTTCTTAATATTGTGCGAAAATTCATTAGTCAGCAATTCTATCATCATATTTGCAACAGTTGTTAGCTGATAATTAAAATCAATTATCTGCTAATTACTGGTCATGCTAATGTTGCTAGTTCATGCATTTTCAGCACACATTAGTGATGAAGATGGTGGCTGGCTTATACCGTTCATACCACTCAACGTAGCGCCTTAGCGAATGATAGCTACCAACTGGATCAAACACTAGCCCCTCGTGGTTGTGCCAATCAGCTGGCTACAAATTCACCACTGGCTTGGTGGTGAACTGCCCATCACATGACAGCATAACCGATGGCTTGGCTGCCTAGCACGGTTGCCTAATGATAGATGAGATGATAGATGCCAATTTAATGACTCATTACCGATCTGCACTGCTTCGTTACTGCTGAACGAATGAAGCAATTGGTGAAGTTGTACCCCTTATATAACGTTCATTGCTGCATAAATTTAGTTTATAAAGCGTAATTATAACACCTTACCTCACACAATCATGAAACCGCGCGAAATCACCCTAAAAGTCAGTAACCAAAACCACGGGAAAACGCAACAATTAATTTTTGTTTTCGAAGACACGAGAGATCTTACGGAAATAACACAACCGAAAACAACCCAAGTGTTCACGCCTGAACGCGAACGACAACAGCAGCATCCATTGGGGACCATCGTGAGTGATGCATGGTGATCACGCATGATGAACATGATGGCAGCTTTCCATGTATGCCGCAGCCGACAATGACGATGATGACGATGAACACGATCCTTCAAAACATCCACCGCAAGCACCGCCTTGTTTGCGTTCAGTAGTTCGACGACGCCGAAGAGAAAAACACAGCAGAAGATAGTATTTAAGAAGAGTCCCCCCCATTTAATAGAATCAGTCTTGTTTCAAAATTTGATATGTTAACATTGAAGAAGAGAATAAATAGTTGTTATTGATCCAACCATTCATTCAATACCCTTCAAGCAAGCAGTGTACCCGAGCAGCAGTCCATCCAGAGGAGAATTCTGACGGTGTTACAGTCAACCTACAATCAAGTTGTTGGATTCGAAAGGCTTGTGGACCCAAACCGCCCTTGTCAGGGCAAGAGAGTAAATTGTTTCCCACAAGTTCTTGAGAAGAACACTAGCCCATCCCGACGGCTTCACGCTTGAGCGACACCATTTCAGACGTGTATATATCTATATGTATATATATATATTTGTAGCCAGCTGATTGGCACAACCACGAGGGGCTAGTGTTTGATCCAGTTGGTAGCTATCATTCGCTAAGGCGCTACGTTGAGTGGTATGAACGGTATAAGCCAGCCACCATCTTCATCACTAATGTGTGCTGAAAATGCATGAACTAGCAACATTAGCATGACCAGTAATTAGCAGATAATTGATTTTAATTATCAGCTAACAACTGTTGCAAATATGATGATAGAATTGCTGACTAATGAATTTTCGCACAATATTAAGAAATATGTGAATATGCCATATGACAGGTCCAAAGAAGATCGATAAATCATGGATCATTGAAAATCCGTCGCATGACTTAAATCTTGTGCACAATTTCAAACACAACTTGGTAATTTAAACGGTCTCAAGCGGAATTTCAAGACATCTTGGAAGGTTTGAATAAATTAGACATTTCCAAAGGTTGCGGCCCTGATGGAATACCACCCGTATCTATGAAAAACTTAGCAGTGGAACTTACAGCACCTTTATTTTGGCTTTTTAATATGTCATTGGAATCTGGGATCTTTCCCAAACTTTGAAAAACTTCCTACTTAGTACCTATTTATAAAAGTGGGAAAAAATCTGACACATGTAACTGTCGTGGAATTACCATTATTTCTTGCATTCCTAAACTTTTTGAAGCAATTATTAATGAAAAACTGTTTACTCAAATCAAAAACAGATTGACTAACAAGCAACATGGATTCTTCAAAGGACGATCATCTAGCACAAATTTACTGGAATTCGTTAACTACTCGCTGATAGCAATGGACAATGGTAACCATGTAGAAGCTCTTTAAACAGATTTCAGCAAGGCTTTTGATCGCATTGACATTCCCATGCTTCTATTTAAATTACAAAAAAATGAGAATTAAGCCAGGCTCGAATCCTATCTCACCAACCGTCAACCAATAGTTGGATTCAAAGGAAAGAAATCAAACCCTATTCAAGTAACCTCTGGAGTTCCCCAAGGCTCTCATTTAGGCCCCCTCTTATTTATTTTGTTCGTGAATGACATTTCCTATGTGCTTAAAAACATTAATGCTGATTTTTTTATTATTTATGCTGATGACTTGAAACTATAAGTACTCCTAATACCGTCGCAGAGAGGTCATTAAAAGAACTCTATAACCTACACTGAATGGGTTAATAAATATGGAAATTTTCTCGTAATCAATTGGTGTTCTCAACAAATTATAAAATTCGTTTACAACAAATTGCAATCGGACGATATCAAGATATCAAGCGAACTAAAATGTCGACTCAAAAGGGCAGTCATTTTTTTTATTTATTTGCGTCAATCCATTGTAGACCAGTTTTGCTTTACAAATAGTACTTAATGTCTAATTTGTTATATCTTTTCTAACTTTTTTTTTATTCATTGTCACATCTATTATATCGCAATACTTATTATAACAGGACATCATTCTATTTAAAGGCCCATTCTTTGCATAGTTTGTTCTTTGACTGTTTATGTAAAACAATTGTCTATTTCTTAGGAAGCGAGAGGGAGCATAGAAATTAAGATTTTCTAAAATCTCTTGTGTGTTTATTCTTTGCATAATAACATCATTCAGGAAAGCTATCATTGCAAATTCTCTTCTCTTTTTAAGCCCATCTAAACTAATCAACATACATCGTGACTCATAAGACGGCATAGGTAAAGTCGTCCAACCTAACTTTCGCAGGGCAAATAACCAAAATTGTTTTTGAGCTGACTCTATACGGCTTACATGTGTATCTTGATATGGAGACCAGACTATGCTACAATATTCAAGAAGGGGTCTCACATATGTTATACACAGCGTTTTGATTGTGTATGGATCATTGAAGTTCAAGCTGAACCTTTTGATAAACCCGAGCATGTTGCTTGCTTTATAAATGATATTATTGTAATGTTCAGCAAAAGTTAATTTAGAATCGAGTATAACACCTAAGTCTCTAATTTGACTGCATCTTTCTACAGTTTTCTGACCAAGAGTAATAGCTTTTTGCAATATTGTGTGTTTTCTGGTAAACGAAATGGAATTGCATTTTTTTACATTAAGTTCTAACAGATTTTTCTTACACCAAATGTAAAAATTGTCAATTTCGTGTTGAAATAATTCAAGGTCGGATGTATCACATATCTCCATGAAAAGTTTCATGTCGTCTGCATATATTGAAACACGAAGGAAAATCAAAATGTGTTCTATATCATCAATAAATAAAATAAATAATAATGGACCAAGATGAGATCCTTGTGGCACGCCCGAAGTGACGTTCACAATTGTTGAAAGTTTTCCCTCAAATCTTACTCTTTGCGTTCTCTGAATCAAGTAAGACTCAATCCATTTTAGTAGCCCAGGATTGAATCCCAACTTGGATAATTTAAAAAGCAACAGTGGAATATCAACTCTGTCAAATGCTTTACTAAAATCGGCGCTTCAACACAATTTCCTTTATCCATTACGTTCAAAGAAAAAGTAACAAATTGTATCAAATTAGTGGCTGTTGACCGTCCTTTAACAAAACCATGCTGTTTATTAGAAATTAAAGTCTTCACCTGCGAAAATATATTATCATTTATGATAGATTCAAAAAGTTTCGGGATGCTTGATAATATAGCAACCCCACGATAATTTTTAATATCAGATTTTTTTCCACTTTTAAAAATTGGGATAAAAAGGTTTCCTTCCAAACAGCAGGAAGAACGCTGGACTCCAATGATGAATTAAAAAACCAAAATAAAGGTTTAACTATCTCCTTTGAAAGAGATTTTAAAAATATAGGTGGTAAGCCGTCTGGTCCAGCACCCTTCGTAGCATCCAAAGTTTCAAGAGCATGTAAGATTTCCCTGACAGATAAATTATCAACTGAAATGTCCGTCATTAGCTCGGGGAGGTATGAGAAATACTGCAAGTCACGCTCATTATCGTCATGAGAAGTATAGATGTCCTGGAATAAATCAGCGAATAAGTTGCTAATGTCATTTGTTGTGTTACCGGACCTGTTGTCTAAATGCATTTTTGACGGAAAGTTCTTAGACTTACGTTTTTCTTTAACATAGCTAAAAAAAGATTTAGGGTCTGACTTAATATTATTCTCAACCCGGGTGTTATGCTCTTCATATGCATTTTTTAATTCTAAACTCAGTTGATCGCATATGGCCAGATAAATCGAAAGGTTTTCATCAGTTTTATTTCTTTTGTATGCTTTATGAGCTTTTTGTTTCCTATTTTTGAGATTAGTAACCAGTCTATTATACCATACTGGGGATTTGAGACTAGATTTTCTCTTTTGTTTCATAGGCACTGCTTGTTCTAAAATATCATACACAATTTGGTAGAACGCATCCACTGCTTGACCTACATTATGATCACGTAATAAAGTTTGCCAGTCAATACAATTCAATTTTTCTTTGATAATTACATAATTAGCCCTACTTAAATCATAGTATGGTTCGGACAAATTATTATCCATCAATGTGGTTTTGTTGTGCACGAATATGGAGTATTCGATTGCAGTGTGGAACACTTCATTTTTCCAAAGAGGAGTAGGTGACTCTGATACACAAAAGTCTTCGGTCATATTAGTGAACATCAAATCTAAGTAGCAATTGTTCTGATTTTTCACGTGATTTACTTGATTGAGCCCGATTTCCGAACTTTTGTCAAATAGAGTACGGAGCGTTTCATTTTCCCCTGCAATCGGTATCAAAAGGGACTCATTTTCATTGTCAATAATAAAATTGGCTGCCGTCTGGTTAAAATCACCGTAAATGTGAACATTTGTTTCGGGCTCAAACTTTGAAATTATACTACCGGCAATACTAAAAAATAGTTCAAAAGAATCTTTTCTCGCATATTCTGGAGGAAAATATACCGCTACAAAAATATGAACTTGTTCTCCAATAAGACATTTGACCCAAACATGGTCAAATTCTTTACTTCCTCTGCAGAGAGCGTTAGTTTGGTCGAAAAAACGAATGTCTATGTGCACACGCTTCGCACGATGTTAAACGGTTTCCTGGAGGCGGTGGGGTAAATGGGCCTGGATGCGGTTGCGGTAGTTGATGATCAACCGGGTATGGGTTTAATGTCTCACCACGTCGAAATCCGATCCAACGCGGGGTTTCTACCGAAGGGGGCCTGGAAAATGCCACCTTTGCTGCTGCAAGTAGATCCCTATCCATTGGAAGAAATGCTGGGTGACTATTTTGATGACCGATATGATTTGTGTAATTTGTGATATTGCTGCTGCTGCTGCTGCAGGTGTTGTTGTTGATATTACTTCTGGAACTAGTTTGCCGTCGCCCCGTTAATCCTTGTTGATGATTATGTCTGTTGGATCCATTGGTGCTCCTGTTCCATTGTTTATTATGAGCTTTCCTTCGCTTTATTGCCTTATCTCTGGCCTTCTGCTGCTGAACATGACGTTGCTTTCGTAGATCATATTCGTTCCAGTTCGGGCGCCAAATTCTTTTCGACCCTAGTGTGCGCCATCTTTCTTGGAGTTCATTTTCTACCTGCGCGCCAGCGTAAGCTGTATTCAATTCGTTCATAAGGCTAGGGGGTGACACCGCTGGTGCCAATCGATCAGCGCTAATATTGCTGTCCAAAGTGTTAATTGCACTAGCAAGCGGTTTTACTTCATTAAAAATATCACCAACTGTAATGGCTATATTTTTTACTTCATTCGAAGCATCACGCGTTTGAACGGATGCGTTAGCAGTGTGTTGATTACAATGAGCGGCCATGTCCATGGTTACGCCGCTCAAGGTTTGGACTTCGTAATTCAGGTAAAGATGGTTCAAAGGCTAAAACGAATCCGTCCGATCGGACCTTGGAGAAAACTGTTTCCGGATACTCGTGTCGAACGTGCGACAAGGAAGATACCAAAACAATGGTTCAATGTGACCAATGTGTTGAATGGTTTCACTTTAGGTGTGTTGGAGTCACCTCGGAAATTGAAAACGAGAGCTGGAGTTGTTCCAAATACGTCGAGGCAAATGGAGTTCAGTCGCCTAGGTAGTACAAAAAACCACAACAAGCAAATGCCAATGGGAACTAAGAAAAAGAACCAAGGATCCAAGAAAAATGCCGTTGCTGCACCTGTCACCCCATCTTTCAGTCTGAAACCACCTAAACCACATCCTGCACCTCTAGAACCTCATTCAGCTCCACGTCCGTCCACCATACCTGCCAAGCACCAGAAGTCAAAGCATGATCAGCCAAATCCCAACGGAAATGATTCCAATAGAAAACCTCCCGGGTTATCTCTAAGGAAAGAGACTCCACCACCAGCAGAAAAGCATCGTATGAGCAATGCTCCCTCAGTAGCATCTTCCAGAATGTCACAACAAGCTCTCATGAAATTTAAGCTTCAGAGATTAGAAGAATAACGCGAGTTGGAACGACGTGAAGCTGAAAAGGAAAGAAAATACTTGGAGCAGAAGAACAGTCTATTGGAGGAGATGGCCAGTGAACGAGGTTCTGACGTCGACAGCGTCAAATCCAAGCAAAATCGTGACTGGTTCAGTGAGCAAGGGAGTCGTCAAAATGAACCACCGAATGATTTTAACCCACCTCAGTGCTCAACCTGTAACAGCAGACCTATTTCTGAAAGAGGTGAATATGGAGGACCAAGGGTTGATGAACGTGTGGATATCGAAAACGAGGAGGAATTCTGTGGTCCCGAACGACATCAGGAAAATTCACACCGTCGTGATCCCGTGCCACGCTATCGAACTCCACACCGCTTGGATACTGTACCATCTCATCCAAATGCACACCGGGATACTTTAAATCAGCAAAATCGGGAACAGGAAAACCTTGATTCAGCCGCTCCTACTCAGCGTCAGCTTGCAGCCCGCCAAGCTGTATCCAAAGACTTACCCGTATTCTCAGAGAGTCCAGAAGAATGGGCAATATTCTTGTCGCTTTTCAATAACACTACGGTCATGTGCGATTACTCCAACGATGAAGACATCGTGCGCCTTCAAAAATGCTTAAAAGGCAAGGTCTACGAAGCAGTGAGGAGCAGACTCATGCATCCTTCCAACGTACCTCGAGTGAATGCTATTTGGGCAACCCGAAGCAATTGTCCGATCACTCATCGCCAGGATCAACGCATTGCCTCAACTTCGTGAAGACAGGCTGAAAACAGTAGTCATTTTTGCAGTCAACGTTGAAAACTTTATTGCCACCGTAGAAGCGTGTGAACTAAATGAGCACATTTACAACATATCTCTTTTGCTACAACTAGTGCACAAACTTCCTCCAACGATCAAGTTGGACATGGCGAAGCATCGTCACGGTCTTTTCAATGTCAACTTGGCGACGTTTGGATGCTGGATCTATTCGCTTGCCGAGGCAGCTAGTGCGGTAACCATCCCACCTTTGTCGGACGATATGAAGCCACCACGTGATATACGAAACGATACAAAAGGAGGAAAGAAAGGAAATGCTTTCGTGAATTCTCACTCAGAGACACCTTTCTCGGATTCGCCAACAACGTACGATCGGGGTTCTTACAAAACGATGCCAAGGGCAACGGATACCTGTCCGATATGCAGGAGCCTTTGTAAGTCAGCAGACAAATGCAGGCGCTTTTAGGAGCTTTCGCGTGATTCACGATGGGCCGCTGTGAGGGATTTTGGTCTGTGTCGAAAATGCTTGCGGCGTCACAATGGTTCGTGTAAGGCCAAACCCTGCGGTAAAAATTGTTGCATCTTCAAACACCATGAAATAATGCTCAAGGAACATAATTCTCAACCCACGAACGAATCACCTCCCGCCCAGACATCGAAACCAAATTCACAAACGGGTTCAAACCGACCACACAGCTGCAATGTGCATGGATCTCACTCCAACACAGGATTTTTCCGATACCTACCGGTGATTATGTTCAGCAATAATAAAGCAGTTTCCACGTACGCGTTCTTCGATGAAGGATCAGAGTTGACCCTTGTGGATCAAGGGTTGGCCGACGAGTAGGATTTGGAAGGCTTTGTGAGTCCCTTGTGCCTCCGGTGGACCGGTGGCGATCAACGTCACGAGAAAAACTCCAGATTGGTGAATTTAAGCATCGCTGGGATACGAAATGCAACGAAGAAATTACAGTTGAACGATGCTCGAACAGTCAAACAATTGTTCCTCCCGTACCAATCATTGGATATGCAAGAGCTCTCTCGAATCTACCCACATTTAGAGGGTATACCCACATTTAGAGGGTATACCCACATTTAGAGGGTATACCCACATTTAGAAGGTATGAATCTATCAGCGATATTCGGCCTCGGATTCTGATTGGTCTTAAGCAAGCGAGAGTCAGCCTTGTACTAAGGAGTCGCGAAGGAAAGCCTGAGGATCCAACAGCTACGAAAACAAGATTGGGGTGGGCAGTGTACGGTGGCAACTGCAAAGGATTTGCTCACCATATGGTGAATTATTCCTTTCATGTTTGCGTTAAAGAAGACAATTCGGATGACAAATTACACTTAACGATGATGGAATATTTCGAGTTGGATAGCATGGGTATCACCAGAAGGGACAGTCTTCTCTCCAAGGACGATACCCGCGCGCTATCGTTACTCAGATCTCTAACCACATTTGAGAACGGGCGGTATGAGAGAGGACTTCTCTGGAAGTATGACGGTTTCCGGCTACCAGATAATCGAGAAATCGCTGTGCGTCGATACCGCTGCCTAGAAAGACGTATGCAAAGTGATCCAGAGTTGGCTGAAGCGCTAAATCAGGTAATTGCTAACTACTTAGCCAAGGGTTAACTCCGCCAGCTATCTCCTGAAGAACTGTGCATGTCCTTTCCACGGGTGTGGTATTTAGCTATGTTTTCGGTAACAAATCCCAACAAACCTGGCAAAAAAAGGTTAGTTTGGGATGCCGCAGCTACGGCGTACGGTGTATCCATGTATTCAGTGCTCGTCAAGGGCCCAGATCAGTTGAGCTCGTTGCTCTCAATACACATCCAATTTCGTCAGTATAGAGTGGGACTAACCGGGGATATCCGGGAGATATTCCACCAGGTGAACATACGATGGGAGGATCAACACTCTCAAAGAATCTTCTGGACTAATGATAAAGGCGAGCTTTGCGTCTTCGTTCTCCGTGTGCTTCGGTGCTTGCTGCTCGCCAAGTTCCGTTCAGTATGTGAAGAACACGAATGCGAAGCGTTTCAGCGAGAAATACCCATTGGCGGTGGAAGTGATCCAAAAGCGGCATTATGTGGACGACATGATAGTGAGCGTGGAGACAACAGTGGAGGCGATGACTTTGTCGCAGAAAGTGAAATTTGTGCATGCAACGGATTTGAAATCCATAAATGGCTGAACAACTCCTCAAAGGTAATGGCAGCACTGCAAGAAAGCTGTTTGGCGGAAAAGAACATGGACTTGACCTGTGAGTTGGCAACTGAGAAAATCCTAGGCATGTGGTGGCAGACATCAACAGATACGCTGACGTTTAAAATAGGATGGAACCGGTTCAAATTCGGCCTGCTTAGTGGTGAGCTAAGTCCTATAAAGATGGAGGTTTTACGGGTTTTTATGTCTATTTTTGATCCCATGGGCCTAGTATCGCATTTTCTCATTTTCTTAAAAATTCTCCTCCAAGAGATCTGGAGATCCAAAATAGAATGGGATGAACAAATCAGCGATAACCTACTTGCAATATGGCACATGTGGCTGAAAGTGCTGCCTTTGGTTGAGAAACTGTAAATACCTCGATGTTACCGAAGCCGAACTTCGTTGACAGATGATTTAGAAGTTCAGATGCACACATTTGTTGATGCCAGGACAGTGCGCTTGCGGCCGCAGTGTACCTCCGATTTGTCCAAGCTGACGTGATTGAGTGCGCATTAGTCGCAGCGAAAACAAGGGTAGCATTCCTAAAACTTGTCTCAATCCCACGGCTAGAGCTCCAGGCCGCTCTTATTGGTGCAAGATTGGCCAAAACAGTTACGGATAGTTTAACGATTCCAATTGCTCAACATTTCTATTGGACTGATAACCGAGACGTAATGTGCTGGATTAATTCTGATCATCGTCGCTATTCACAGTTCGTAGGATTTCGGGTAAGCGCAATACTGGAATTGACTGAGTCAAAGGAGTGGAATTGGATCCAGTCGAAAGAAAACGTTGCTGACATGGGCACGAAGTGGAAAGGACATCCCGATCTGTTGACTGGAAGCAAATGGTTCAAGGGTCCGGATTTTTTGTGGATAGCTATGGAAAAGTAGATCCCGGCTGATCTGAACAATGGAACCATAGAGGAAATTCGACCAAATCTGATGCATTAATCAATCGTTTTCCCAGGAACTGCCTACTACGTCGCCAAAAATTACCAACGTTAACCGGACTATACACCATGGAAGAGCTGCATAAGGCTGAAGTCTATCTTTTACGACAGGTCCAACAGGACGGCTACTCGAGCGAGATTTCAATACTACGTGGTTGTGAGCAGCAGAATGGGAGCCTTCCAAAAGGCAGCAGTCTGATTAAGTTAACACCATGGTTGGACACTAATGGAGTAATGCGAATGCGACGTAGGATTGAAGCGTGTAATTATGCTGACGGGGATGCTAAAAATCCCATCATTATGCCCCGTTATCATCCCATAACAAGCCTAATAATCTCGCACTATTACAACCGTTACCACCACAAGAACAACGAAACTGTAGTGAACGAACCTCACGAGAAGTATAGAATACCTCAAGTAAGATCCGCCTACTACGCCGTAAGAAAAACCTGTCAAAGGTGCAAAAACGAAAGTTCGATTCCCCAACCACCTATAATGGCAGACCTTCCGCAAGCCCGATTAGCCGCGTACTCACGCCCCTTCACTTACACTGGTATTGACTACTTCGGGCCTATGGAAGTTGCAGTTGGCAGGAGGCGAGAAAAACGCTGGAGAATGATCGTTATGTGTCTAAAAGTACGAGCGATTCACATTGAAGTCGTTCACTCGCTCACAACAGATTCCTGCATAATGGCCATTAGGAACTTCGCAGCAAGACGTGGAATGCCTCGCGTGTTTTATAGCGACTGAGGAACAAATTTCATCGGAGCAAATCGTGAATTGACGGAAGCTGGCAAAGAGATGGATCACGAAGCCATTATGAAGGAATTCGTGACTTCGCAGACGACGTGGTTCTTCAATCCTCCCGCATCACCACACATGGGTGGGAGTTGGGAGCGCTTAGTGCGTAGTGTAAAGGCAAATCCACTCGCAATTTGCCCAACTCACAAATTATCTGATGAAATCCTTCGCAACCTCTTGGCTGAAATTGAACTGACGGTTAATTCTCGACCGTTGACACATGTACCAGTAGACGATGAGTCGGCCGAGGCTCTAACGCCGAATTATTTTTTACTGGGATCATCAAATGGATGGAAACCATTAACCATACTCAACGAATTTGATGGAGCTGCACCGAGGCAGAGCTAGCGGGCCTCACAGGTCATGGCGAACAAGTATTGGAAACGATGGATCATAGACTACCTTCCCGAGATTACCAAGAGAAAGTGGTTTGTTTACAAAAGCCACTGGCCATTGGAGACGTAGTCATTATAGCTGATGCTAGGTTACCGAGAAACTGTTGGCCCAAAGGCAGAGTGATTCCCAAGTAACACCAGAAACATCTTCTTTGACAAGAATATAAGAAGTTTGTTGTAAAAAAAGTCGTGAGGATGAAATACCAAACATGTCTGGTCTTGAAAAAGTTTTGAGAATGTTTTTCCACACTTATTCGGTTCAAACGTGGTACCAGAACAGCGAACACATTTTTGTTCTATTTTTGTTCGATCAACTTAAATTTTACTTCTTGTAAACCTCGGGGACCTTTTTGTCATCTTACCACTACGAACTATCTTTACTCACTTTTGAGTATCCATACTTTTGACTGATTTGAGTCAAACGTACTTCATTTTGGATTGTTTGGAAATAGCGTGTATACTAGATGTTTGTAAATATGATAATAGGTTGCCTTCAAGATGAATTTTAAACATGTTTTTAACATCCTCATGCAATAGTGAAATTATTCAGAATAGATTGTGAATCCAATAAAGTGACGGCTGAAAATATGTTTATTTGAATACTCGAATAAAAAAACACTACCTAAATGTAAGATTGTGATGCCACTCACTGATTCAAATAGAAGCCAAATTGGGCATAGGGGTTAGTTCATATGTAACATAAAGCAACAGTGTAGGAGATTGTTTAGTATTTTTTTTATAAATTGTTACGCTTAATTTGTTGGGGAGTCTTTTGAGATGTAGCTACGCACAACATAATAGAAAAATTGTATTTGTATTTTCATTCATACTGACATTACTCGGTTCAATTTCACAGCAAAAAACGCAGAAAAGAAAAAAAGAACATTAGAAAATCAAATGTGTTGCTAATGTTTTTACCCATACTGTAGACTTGTACTGTAGAACTGTAGAATTGGAAAATCGCCATGTTGGTTTTTGTGAATTCCATGAAGAAATCTCACTAAAATTCAATAATTTATTCGGGGTACCTTCTACGTTTTTTAATCCAATCGATGGCGCATGAAATTAGGGAAGGTAAAACGGAAAGTTGCTCTGCTAACCTTGGGCCGCATATACAGTTTTGATACATCTTCCATGCGTAAAGCACTTTTAATTTCCTATTTGAAAAAGTTATAAATAATCATTTTCAACGGGTTAAATACGATTAGCTACGATATCGTTTCGCCATTAAAAAATCTTGTTTATATTTTTTTTACTTTGTTCATACCGTGCTTGCTTTGACAAAACATATCATTATGTTGTAAGCATGCTGTTGGAAGCATCCATAGAACATAATATTTGTCTTATGGATGTTCTACAAAACATCTGGTATGACCTAAGAGATGTTCAAAAATGCCACATTTATTGCGCTTTTTCGGTTAGATGCGTGTGTGAAATTAAGTTATTGACGTTAGAAAAAAAACATGAGCTTTGTCTAAAACGTGTATTATTAACATGAATATGACAAGTGGTTTTACTTGGGTTGCGACCTGTGCCGGCAAGGACTCGCAGATACGATTGGCAACGATCCAGGCAGCAACGGGTGTATACGAGCGACCTGCAGCAAAGTTGGCCGTGCTAGATGTGCGGCGCGAAGATTAGTAAACAACCGGAGGTGACTTACCCGGGGGTGGATGCTGCGAACCCTATTCGGTTTGCACGCCCCTTTCGTACATTACCATCTACACCTTGGTCCCTACAAACATTACCGTAAGCAGTAAGCTGACAGACTGACAGCTATTGAGCGAGAGGGTGGTAGAAGAAAAATATTATGAAGAATGAGAAGAAAGGAATAGGCGTAAAGACTTTATGAAATCACAAAACGTGCAGGTTATATCATTTATGGATTACACATTCCGCATCGAACGCTGAAGAGCTTCGGTTTAGTTTTTTTCGCACTCCGCATTACCTCTTTTGCATTTTTTTTTTCAACCCGCTATCAATCACGCGGCGATTAAAAGTAGTGCACTGTTTAAACCACCGATATCCAGCCGAGCGTTCCATTAGGGAAGCAGACATTCCCGGCCGAGCCCGACGGATGATCTGTCCAGCCTGTACCATCGTCAAACACCCGAGGGGAAAAAGTGTAACCCCATAAGCACCATCGCAGCAAGGAAGGTCATCGCTCCATCCACTGCCGGTCAGCAAGCGGTGCTTTGTTTGCGAACAACAGCAGAATACCGGCAAACGGCAAGTAGCACATTTGTTTTTTGTTTCGTCATCTGCTAGTGTGTTGTGTATCTCTCTCCCATATAGTAAATCGTTCTGCATAGGGTGGTCCAAAAAAAATCATCTGATTTTTATTAATTTATTATTTTTTTTTTTTTTTTCTGTTCGCTAAATTTGTTCTTGCATGGATGATTCTACGGGGGGCGACTTGCCTCCCAAAGATGTTTTTAGGGCGCGCTGTTATCAGCCGTCTTCTGCCTCTTCTTGGGTTGTCTACTTTCGGCAGAAAGTGAAAGCCCTAGATTTTTTGGGCATTAAAAGAAATTTGACGCGTCGTTATCCGGGGACCGAATTTCATCAGGTCAACCGAAACAAACTGCGTGTTACTGCACCTACATATAAAATTGCAAATGAAATTGCCAGTGACGCAGGTTATAATGTCGAGTACTACGTCTACATCCCATCTCGAGATGTGGAGATAGACGGTGTGGTTTCTGCAGCGAGCCTGACGTGTGAAGACGTTATGGAAGGTAAGGGGCGACTTCCAGATTCCGCTTCGTCTACCATTGAGATTCTGGAATGCAAACAATTGCATGCAGGATCAATGGTAGATGGAAAAAAGACGTATTCACCGTCGGACTCGCTACAAGTGACCTTCGCCGGATCAATTCTCCCAAAATTTGTTGAAATTGATAAAGTTTTTTTCCCAGTGCGCCTTTTTGTACCAAGGGTATTTAATTGTACCAAGTGCAAACAGTTGGGTCATACGGCTACTTTTTGCGACAACAAGCCCCGTTGTGGAAAATGCGGCCAAAGGCATCTAGAGGATGCTTGCCAACAGGAAGCAACAAAGTGTGCTTACTGTGGCAAAGAGCCTCTCCACGATTTGCAGAACTGCCCCGTGTACAAGAAGCGCACTGGTAACGTGAGACGTTCCATACAAGAACGCTCCAAGCAGACGTATGCAGACATGTTAAAGTCGCAAAACGGAGCGTCTGCATCGTCTGTATCAGCCGCTCAAAATGAAAATCCTTTTTTGATTTTGTCTTCCGATGAACTGGACTCTGACGAAGCCGATGAGAGTGGATTTCCGGAGGTACACGCCCCCGGTAAAAGAAAGCCTACTAGTTCTCCGGGTGTGCGCCGGAAACAAATAAAACCTACTCTCAAAAGCTTGCAAAAAATTGGAGGTAGAGGGGGTCAATTTAAAAAACCGAATAAACCGGTAATAGCTGATGCATCCGTTCCTAGCTGTAGTTATACCAACCCGCCGCTACCTAATAACAGTAACCGTAAGAGGTTACCAAACACTACGTCTTCTCGCAATTCTAAGAATATCCCGTCCAAGCGAGGTAAGATTAATTTTAGGGACATTGTGGATAACATTTTAAATGCTCTTGGCCTTTCGGATGCTTCACCGCTCCGAGGAATTATTGACCTGCTTATTCCTATAGTTGGAAACTACTTCAAGCAATTGACTGTATCATGGCCCCTTATTGGTGAATTCATATCTTTCGATGAATAATTCGTCGAGTGAGGATCAAGATATGATCACCGTATTACAATGGAACTGTCGTAGTCTAATACCTAAATTAGACTCGTTCAAGTATTTGATTCACAATTCTGATTGTGATATATTTGCTCTCTGTGAAACATGGCTTTCATCCGAAGATGAATTAAACTTCCACGATTTTAACATTATTCGCCTGGACCGAGATGATTCATATGGTGGCGTACTTCTGGGGATCAAAAAGTGCTACCCCTTCTATAAAATCTCACTCCCAATAATCTCAGGCATTGAAATCGTCGCTTGCCAAATAAATGTAAAAAATAAAGATCTTTGCATAGCTTCCGTCTATGTCCCTCCGAGGGCATCAATAAACCGCCGTCAACTTTGGAGTTCAATTACATTACTTCCATCTCCAGTTCTTATTTTGGGCGATCTGAACTCCCACGGTACTTCTTGGGGCGAACAATACGATGACAATAGAGCGGGTATTTTCTATGACTTATGCGACGATTTCAACTTGACCATCTTGAACACTGGGGAAGCGACACGAATAGCAAAACCTCCTGCCAGGGAGAGTCGACTTGACATATCTTTGTGTTCTAATTCACTATCATTAGATTGTCTGTGGAAGGTAATCAATGATCCCCATGGTAGTGATCACTTACCAATAATTATCTCAATCACAAATAGTTTTCACAAAACAGACCAGCCAATCCATGTTCCTTATGACCTCACGAGGCATATCGATTGGCAACATTTTAGATCGGCGGTAACCCTTGGTATTGATTCTACCGATCCTCTTCCACCATTAGAAGAGTATCGTTTCCTTTCCGACCTGATGTACAAAAGTGCATTAGAAGCTCAGAAACGACGTGTTCCAAGTGCATCCCTCAAAAGAAGACCCGCCACCCCTGGATGGGATGACGAATGCACTAAGTTGTATCTTGAGAAATCCGATGCGTTTAAAGATTATCGTAGACATGAAACATGCGAGCTTTTTGACAAGTACCTCAAGCTTGAAAAAAAGCTTAAAAACTTACTCAAAGCAAAGAAACGCAATTACTGGCGTTCGTTTGTAGAGGGACTATCTAGAGAAACCTCGATGACAACACTTTGGAGAAAGGCTCGTTACATGCGAAACCGCTCATCCTCCAATGAGAGTGAAGAATACTCCATGCAGTGGATATTCGACTTCGCTAAAAAGGTTTGTCCAGACTCTGTTCCAACACAACCGAATTTACGGGATACTACCCGAAATAACGGTTCTCTGGCCGAACCATTCACAATGTTGGAATTTTCAATGGCACTTCTTTCATCGAATAACTCTGCTCCGGGAAGCGATATGATTAAATTCAACCTTCTAAAAAATCTTCCTGATATCGCTAAAAGACGATTACTTAACCTGTATAACACTCTCATGGAATTAAATATAGTTCCACCCGCATGGAGGCAGGTTAAAGTAATAGCTATTCAAAAGCCTGGGAAACCAGCGTCTGATTACAATTCTTACCGTCCGATCTCTATGCTATCATGTTTAAGGAAATTGTTAGAAAAAATGATCCTATCAAGACTTGACCGTTGGGTTGAATCAAACAACCTGCTATCAAATACGCAATTTGGTTTCCGAAAGAGCAAAGGAACAAACGATTGTTTAGCGTTGCTTTCATCTGATATACAACTGGCCTTTGCACACAAGGAGCAATTGGCTTCAGTATTTCTGGATATTAAGGGCGCATTTGATTCAGTTTCCATAGATATACTGGCAGATAGTCTGCACAGTAGTGGATTACCAGGAATTTTAAACAACTTTTTGTATAATTTACTGTCAGAAAAACAAATGACCTTCAATCTGGGTCAACTGACAACTTCCAGAATTAGCTACATGGGCTTACCCCAAGGCTCATGTTTAAGTCCCTTGCTTTATAATTTTTATGTTAAAGATATTGATAACTGCTTGGAAAATAGATGCACGCTAAGACAACTTGCAGACGACGCTGTGATCTCCTTTAGAGGTCCACGTGCAGAAATCTTGCAAAGACCATTGCAAAATTCCCTAGATAATCTGTTCATCTGGGCCAGAAATTTGGGGATCGAGTTTTCACCGCATAAAACCGAATTGGTAGTGTTTACTAGAAAGCGGTTCCCTGCCCAACTGCGTCTCAAGCTGTTGGGAAGAGACATTACCCAATCTTTGACCTTCAAATACCTTGGAGTCATGTTTGATTCAAAATGCACTTGGAGTTATCACTTTGCGTATTTAAAACAGAAATGTCAACAAAGGATCAATTTTCTAAGATCAATATCCGGGACATGTTGGGGTGCTCACCCGGAAGACCTCATTAAACTCTATAAAACAACTATTCTTTCAGTTCTCGAATATGGCTCTTTTTGTTTCCTCTCGGCAAGAAATAGCCACCTCATCAAATTGGAACGCATTCAATATCGTTGTCTACGTATTGCCCTTGGCTGTATGCATTCAACGCATAATATGAGCCTGGAGGTTCTGGCAGGAGTAAAACCCTTACAGTACCGCTTCTGGGAGCTCTCATCTAGAATACTGATCAAGTGTGGAATCAGTAACAACCTTGTGATTGAAAACTTCGAAGAAATGCTCGAATTGAGTACCCAGTCAAGATTCTTACGAATCTATATTAACTATATGTCATCCGATATTAGTCTTCCATGCTATAACCCTCCTAGTGTACGCTTTCCTTATCACAGTTCCTCCATTGATTATGATCTCTCCATGAAACAGGCTATTCAAGGAGTTCCAGATCAACTTCGACCTATTTTAATTCCCTATATTTTCATCGAAAAGTACCAACATGTCAGTTGCAATAGAAGAATTTTCACTGATGGGTCACGCATTGATGGATCCACTGGTTTCGGTGTTTACAATGAATACTCATCTGCCTTCCGGAAACTTCAGGAACCTTGTTCCGTATATGTTGCTGAGCTGGCAGCAATCAATTTCGCATTGGGGATAATTTCCGACATGCCCATAGACCATTATTTCATCTTCTCGAATAGTCTCAGTTCTATTGAGGCCCTCCAGTCGATGAAAACAGTTAAGCACTCATCTTACTTTCTTTCAAAAATAAGGGAGCAGATGTGTGCGTTGGTCGAAAGATCATTTAGAATTACCTTTGCATGGGTCCCCTCACATTGCTCAATTCCAGGCAATGAGAAGGCGGACTCTCTAGCAAAGGTGGGCGCACAAGAAGGCGAGATTTTTGAAAGAAGAATTTCACATGATGAATTTTTCCCATTAGTACGTCAGAGTTCTCTTCAAAGTTGGCAAAACGATTGGACAAGTAATTCTCTTGGGCGGTGGTTACATTCCATTATTCCAAATGTTTCGTCGAGATCGTGGTTCAAAGGTCTGGATGTAAGTCGCGGTTTCATTCGTGTGATGTCAAGACTTATGTCCAACCACTACTCGCTAGACGCACATCTCTACAGAATTAACCTCGTCGATAGCAATGTATGTAGGTGCGGAACCGGTTATGATGACATCGATCACGCAGTTTGGCATTGCCCGGGTAATGATGCCTCCAGAGCACGACTATTGGATACCCTTGTGGCCCGAGGTAGACAACCCTTCCGCGAAGTAAGAGATGTTTTGGGAATGCGTGATCTTCCCTACATGCAAGCGATTTACGAATTCCTTTGTTTGTCTGATCTAAGAGTGTAATGTCATCACCCCCTCCCTTTCACTCTAGTAAATTCCCTGCCATTGTGTCCCAGTTATATTATCCTTTTGTTTCCGTGCTACTTGTACCTGCCCAGCAAGCTGTGGTCACCCATCTGCAGCTTAGTTCCTGTAAGGGACTACAGAGACCGAGGATTTGGAAGATGTCGCAACCATGAGCAGCAACAAATACCTGAAATAAGTTACCTGCCTAGCCCCTTCCAAACAATAATGTGACCCATTAACCTCGAGCTAGCCACGAGTAATTGGCACCCCTCTTTACTAAAATCGAAATAGAAAAATTGTTAATTACAATATTGAATATCGGCTCCGCAAAGTGTTACACACGCCTGAGCCTAATAAATAAACGAACTGATTAAAAAAAAAATTCAGAAAATTAAAAAAAAAAAAAAAAAAAATCAATAAACAAAAAAATACATAAAATAAAAAAAATATAACAACTAAACAACAACTACAAAACAACAAAAACACAAAAAAAAAACACCGCCCCCCCACAAAAAAAAAAAAAAAAAACCCAAAAATCCACCTCCAACCAAAAACCCATTTTTCTACATCTTTCCCTCCCCCTTTATTTTGTCTCTCGCTTTTTTCCCGTCCGTCCGGCGGTGGGTGGTTTTTGGCCTTTTTGTTTTTAAGGGGGGTTCCTCGGTCCTACCGTTGCGGTTCGGTTACATCTGCTGCTTAATGTCTCATCATGTGTATCGGGCTCTACCTGATTGTGTTGTGATCCGTGTTTTTGTTCCGTGCCTTCGTTGAGATCTAGAAATTTTGAGGCAAACAGGTCGCTATGACTTTTGGCTCGGAGGTTACCGTGCCATTCCACTCCATTGACGACGGAAGGCAATACTCTTTACGCAGCTGTTTGACATAATTCCAAAGGGATTTAGGATCGGATTTGAGTCTTCGTCGTATGCCAGCCCTATATCCGATAGCACCTCCTTCCAACGCTTTTATAGATCACGTTCAGTTTTATGTAATGGTTCCGCAGCAGACTTTTCAGTTTACTAATTTCAGCAGTCTGCCAAGGAAGACGGCCTACAAATATAGTCTTCTTGGGAACATGTTAATCTATCGCATAGGAGAGAATATGCGAAAATGTCTCCGCTGCAGTGTTTACATCGATTCCGTCAAAAATGTTGTCATAGTCAGTGTTTATGAAGTCGTAAAGTACCCGTACGGGGTTGTCACTATCCCCTACTACATTCCCTTTCTCGATACTGAGATATAAAGGTGGGTGGTGAGGAACAAATTTCACCAGCGGCACCGGAGCTAACAATATACACTGATAGGGAAAATATAGTGCCCACCTCATCGTTTTTTCAATTTCTCTCATTTACTTGGTTCAAATTAAAGTAAACACACTGTATTTTTTTTTATTATCTTATTTTTTATATTCTTTTTAAGTCTCACTTATGGAATACTGAAAAAAATGAGTTTTACTTAAAGAAAAAAAAAATCAATTAGTGTTGAAAAAAAAAACAGTGACAAAATAAAGTGCCCACTTCATTTAGGCTACAGAAAACATAAATTAAAGTAAAATAAAAGCATTTCAATAATTGATGTGTCCTCCTTTGGCCTTCAGGAACTCCGGCAGGCGCTTCGACATGCTCTCGGCCAGGTTCTTTAGGTGCTGTGGATCTAGCACTTCCCAGGCGCGCTCCAGGGCTTCAAAATAGTTATTTTTATTGGTAACACCAGTTTTTTCAACCCTGGCATCGAGAATCGCCCACAAATTCTCGATGGGATTGAGGTCCGGGCTTTGTGGAGGCCATTCCAGCGGTTTGATCCGACAAAACCGGAAGAAAGACTTGGTCTTCTTGGCATTATGCTTCGGGTCGTTGTCCTGCTGGCCTACGAACTTCTCTTCAAGGCCCGTCTGGATCAGCGAAACCTCCAGATTTTCTCGCAGGATGTTGATGTAAGAATCTGCCGTCATTATCCCGTCGATTTTCACAATGCTTCCCACTCCACCCCACGAAAAACACCCCCAGACCATCACATTTCCTCCTCCATGCTTCATCGTGCCCTGGATGTGGCGCTCCTGAAGCTCCTCTCCCGATCTGCACCAAACACGAACCCGCCGCTTTCGGTTAAACAGTTCGAATTTTGATTCGTCCGTCCAGAGAACCGTTTTCCAGAACTCTAGGGGCTTATCAGCATGCTCCTTAGCAAACTTAAGCCGTTTGGCTTTGTTTGCCTTGCTGATAAATGGGCGCTTCCGGGCAAGTTTGCTATTCAACCCCTGTGCTACGAGACGGCGACGAACAGTTCGACCGGAAACTGATAACTGAAGGGTTTCCTGGATCTCGCGGACAGTTACCTTCGGGTTCTTCTTGACTTCGCACATGATCTTGGTGTCCGTTCTCGCATCCGTTTTCCGCTTCCTGCCTCTGCCAGGGCGATCCACCACTGATCCAAACGTTTTAAGCTTCAGAAGAATTTTGCCAACCGCTGCCTTACTGACTGTACTTCTTAGCGACAGCCCGGTGCGATTCACCGTTTTGCACATCACGAACGACCAATTTTCGGATACACAAGCGAATTGCTTTCGAAAGCAGTGCGTTCTCCATTTTTTTTCAATTGAATCAAATGCGATCACGTATACAAATGCACCAGGATGAGCCGTTTGCTTCAAAACATGTCAAAATATCAAAACATAAACAATCGAGGGGTCTTCCAGTGGAAACTTATCGAAAACATATCGATTTTTGAAGTGGGCACTTTATTTTGTCACTGTTTTTTTTTTTTTCAACACAAATTGATTTTATTTTTCTTCAAGTAAAACTCCTTTTTTTTTCAGTATTCCACAAGTGAAACTTAAGAATAATATAAAAAATAAGAAAAAAAAACAACACTGTGTTTACTTTAATTTGAACCAAGTAAATGAGAGAAATTGAAAAAACGAAGAGGTTTGCCTATCAGTGTAGTTGGGACAGTGTCACAGGAGCTGACGAAACATAAGTCGAGGTTTCTACCGTTCTTGTTGACGATATGATTGATCTGACGAAGCGTGGCAGTGCTGTAGTAGTCAAGAATACTAGTGGTGAACTGGTTGAGTGTCGAATGACCTGCATCGGGATGTAGCAATCCATTATTAGAAGAACGCAAACAAATTCCAGGCAAGTTGAAATCTCCAACGATCACGATATCGTCAGTTGATGATGCTCTATCCACAATTGAGGAATTGTGAGCTGTCACAGCTTACACACAAGTAAAGGTTACGGTCAGCGAGTTCAATCGCTAACCATAACTGTTCCACGCTAGCCCATGTGTCACTTATACCTCGCCGAACAGCAAGGAGGACACTGCCTCCTCTAGTTTCGGCGGTTGCCATTAGTTTTTGAACTGCAATGCTCGACTGTGTCTGGTGGCTCGGGGGCATCCATCATGCTGTGCAACGTGCGTTCCGTTTGCTGCAGACAATAGTGGTAGCTATTTATTGCGTATTTATTGCATTTCTAAAGATGAGATCACCGAGGGTGTCCCAGTGCATTTTCGTGGATCCCCAAAATTCCACTGAATTTTCTGAAGAATATCCTTTGGCCATACTGAAGGATCTAGCGCTTTATCTTTCAACTCGTTGTCCATTCCGATTTTAAACGATATGAAAGGAAACTGGTTCAAATCGGCATCTTTACGGACGAGCTTTCGCGCATGGATGGGCTGTTGTGTTTATAGGCAGTTTTTCACCAGATTGGAAATATGCTTGTCTGTGACATGACGAGCAAATCTGGACAGATATATTCAGAATTTTCCAGGCGGTTTTGCAACAGTTGCTACTGAAATGCTCTGTTTTTTCAACAGATTTGGTTGATTAGACGAGCTTAAAATCAGGACGAGTTTTCAGAGTGTCTTTTCTAATAATCTCACGGGTTCGTTTAATGCAGTACGAGGTCGCTCTAGACCAGGAGAATCGTTAAACTGCCGCTTGTCGACCAATGATTTAGTTAGCTGTTTGGTTTCCTGTAGCTCAACCTTCAGTTCATCAAATGATACAGCTGCTACTACATCCTGCGTGGACTTCATTAGGTTCTTCTTAATATACTCCAGCTGATCAATGCAATTGCCGCAGAACCATAGCATGTTGTTATGCTCAGTCAAAAAGTCCACATGTGGTCTTTTTAGACCGACACATTTTAGATGCGCAGATCGACAACAAAAACCATTACACTGAACCACCTAAATGGTTTCGATCGGCTTGGAGCCAAAATTAGTTGTAATGTTATTCCTTATTTATTATGTAAGAATTACAATAATAACATGAGATCGCCTGTTTTTTCCGTAACTTCCAAACGAATGGTTGAGTAGAGAGAATTTTAAATTCAATGAAAGGATTATTTATATACATATATTTTTACTAGTCAATGGTTCGAACAACCTCTTGGGACTGAACATTCTAGTATTTCATCAAGTACTAAAAATTTATGGAAAAGTGATCATACCAACAATACCCTCAAAACGGGGCCTTTATATTCAACATTTTGCAACCTAGAATAACCTTTTTTTTTTTATTTTAACTTACCTTTCCTCCAACTATACCTATACCAAAAGATTTATTTTCATCTCTTAGCACCATGACTTCTCTTTCTTTGCTCCAGTCACCATCTGTAGAGTAAAAAAGTCAGAAATGGTTAGTCGAAATATTTGATGCTAAATATAATCTTTCAAATTGTAAAGCTATCATAGTATATCATAGTATCTGATCTTTGGAAAAGTCCATTAAGTACTTTTGGGAATAAAACAGGACCACGACCGGGAATTAAATTCGAATTCCCAAAGAAGTAGAAATACCCGAAGAATAAACAATGATATGAAATAACGTTTTAACTTGTTTATTCCTCTACAGATCCGTTTGTAATACTAATGATTATTCGTACAAAAGTGTAATTAAAGTTTCCTCAAGTCAATGTTGTTGTCAGGGTGACATATTTTTTGTGGGAACCCAGCGGTGTACCAAAAACGGGGGCGCCACCCCCCCCCCCCCCGAAAAAAAACCCCACCCCACCCGAAAAGGGGAGCCCCCCCAAAAACCCCACCCCCCCCCACCCCAAATTTTTGTTTAAAATTAAATAACCCCAAGAACCACCATTGTCATCAAATCACCCGAGGTAAACAGATGAATTCCTGATGACGAAATAGGAATGACGAAATTGTAATAGGAAAGAGGGATAATATCATCGGAAGCTGTGTTGTTCTCTTCGTGAAAAAAGCATGCCCGTATTCATGTTTTCTAACTTTGTCAAATCATTATTCCGAGTTAAAGCAGAATTTTCTACCAATGTATGGCTTTGTTGTCATTAGAACATTCATCTTTGCAACGGCGTAAATGTTGTTCACTTTGAACTTACAATCTACAAAATGATGGGCGAAGTCCTATTTTGGACAAATTTCTAGAAAATCTAAAACTTTCTCATAAAACTGTCGCAATTTTGGTCGGTGTGTCTCAGAAAACAGTCTTAAATGTAATCAACAAGTTTCTGCAGACTAAAAGAGTCCAAAGAAAGCCGACTAAGCAGCCAAAAAAGATAACACGCATAAAACAAGTCGAGAAAGATTTTCTGAAATGTACACAAGAAAGCCTAATATGTCTGTCAGAGATGTTGCTAAGAGAGTAGCTGGACGATGTGACATATGTCAAGGCGAATTTTTCACATATTTTCGGAAGTAAATCCTACACCACAGAACACCAGGGAACAGATAATAAAAAAAAATTAGCGGGAAAGTATCTAATGTAGCAAGCCATATGAGCATGCGGCAAAATCAGTCAACCATTTATCACAACTGAGAATATAAACAATGAAATTTACATCCAAGGGTTTCTTAAAAAGCGTCTGTTAGCTCTTCTGAGACAACATTTTCGGACAATCCTGTTTTGGCCAAATTTGGCATATTGCCACTACTCAACAGCGAATATAAATGGTACGAGGATAATAAGATCGTTATGGTACCGCGTTACATAAATCCTCCAAATTGTCCAGAACTTTGACCAACTTTGTCTTTTCTGGGAAGAAAACCTTGTCCAAACAATCATGGAATGAGTTAAATCAAAAGTTCGTAAATTTGGAAGTGAAGGTTGAATTTAAATGCGGAGATGTACTTAGGAAACTAAGGGTTGAGAAATAAATGTGTTGGTATTAATCTTTGGGTTCAAAATATTCATCTAATGATATAAAATTTATTTAATAATTTATTCTACACGCTATATTTTTCTTGAATTCTCAGAAGTTACTGCGGTAGTACAGTCATGGGAAATTTAGCATCCAATTTCTTTGCCAGATCTATATGGCGTTTAAAGACTCCCTCGGTATCCAGTTACACCAAAAAATTAAGTTTATCTAGACGTTATGGCACATGAATCACACATTTCTAATCGATCGCACCCGCCGCGCTATGCTCCTTTAATATTATCAACACTCGTCAGTCATCTACACACGAATCAGTTTGTCGCAAGTAGTCGTTGTACTGCGATAACATTTTTCAGAAGATTGCCTGGAAATCAATTAGTAGTACTATTGAATTAAGCCAGTGACGCGTGCTAGTAAAGTATGTGATCGGTGGAAAGAAAATAAAGGCACCGCGAAATTTGAAAAATGGTACGACGATCACAAGAGCAGCTGTCAGCGAACCCACGAGGGAGCTTCTGCCAAAATGGAAGTGGAATCGATCATTGAAATGTTACGGTGTAAAATATAGTCAGTAAATTGGTGATGGTGATACTATAACCTTTAAGGGGATCCTGGATTCAAAGCCATAAGAAGACTTGGTCGTGCGCAAACAGGAGTGTGTCGATCATGTACAAGAGCAAATGGGCAGCCGACTGCGTCAGCTAGTAAAGAAGACCAAAGGACTCAGCGGCAAGGAAACATTGACCGGAAAATTAATAGATGAGCTCAACATCTATTATGGGATTGCTATCAGGAATAGCTCGGCGTTGAAAGAGGATATGAAGAGGGAACTAATGGCACACATTGCACCACAAGATATCCAGGGATGAGGAACCACAACATGGTGGCTGCCCGGAAGGATCAGATTCCTGGTGCACATGGCAGAAGGCTAAATTCAACGGTGGGGTCAGCAACTATAAACACAAACCAGCTATGAAAAGGAAATTTACGCAGCCATACTTCCTGTCTATCAAGATCTGAGTCGCGGTCACGTTGTCTCAGCAGATACACAAAACTGAAAGCTTCAACGCTAGCATCTGGGCGCTGTCTCCAAAAACTATTCACAACGGCAAGAAAGTTGTTGAAATTGCTTCATATTTGGTGGCCTGCAGCTGAACATCGGGACGACCTGCCGTTCCTTTTGCGCGAAGGTTGACAGCCAGCGCGTCGATCATGCTGAAGCGAGGTTGTCGGAAGGCGCGAAGGAGGCCTGGAGGAGCATATTGGCGGTCAGGAAGAGGCAAGAACTCGAGGAACGAGTTGTCGAAGGGATTTTTTATAGTCCCGACATAGCAGACTTGAAGGTATATAGACGAATTTGATGAAAAACTGGACTCATAACTTCAAACGCGAATATCTCAAAACTATGTTTTCAAATTTGGCGGACATTATAACTCAAAATAAGTTCGTCCGATTGATTCGCAGTTTGAATATTTTCGGTCATCGTACGCAGCCGAAAATGGCACTTCGGTGCAAGCTTCTATGTCCATTTTTGCGATCGAAAACCTGATTTTGTCCTATCCCGTTAAAGAGATATAAAAGTATCTTCTGAAATTCGAAAGTGTGAAATATTTTATTCATGTAAGATTTAGATTAAGATACAGTCAAGATTTAATTAACATACTTAGTTGGGACTGCGCTTTATAAACAGGCATTTACAAATACACGTAGCATGTGGGATTTGAACTAACTGTGATCAAACTCTAATATTGTGATTATTTGAAGAGATAGCCGTGTAGTCTTTGATGAACGCTCTTTAGTTGATTGTTTCCCATCTTTTGGTGGCATCAAATTTCCAGTAAGGCACCAACTGGACATCCAAGAGATCCGCCACAACCGTAATTTGATTAATTAATGAAGTAAGTCTTATGCCTTGTTCAGACGACAGAGTTATAACATGATATAACGGTTGTCAAATAGTTTCAACAAGAATTCATCATTAAGATAGGCTTTTAACATCTTATAACTGCTCAGTCTGGCCAGTGTCTGGCTCATTAAGTATTCGTTAAAATAATATACACAAAATGAAGATGATCGTATCATCAGCGTAATGTTTCAGTTTCGTATAAACTATTGACGTTTTTCAGTCATTTCGGACATTTTAAAATGGTTAATAATTCCGTAGCAAAATAAAACTATAATTATATCAGAAAAATCTAATTTTGAATCAATGAAACGAGTCTCTGGGTCCTCCCTTAGCTCAGTCGGTAAAGGCGCAGCTACAAAGCAACATCATGCTGGAGGTGGCTGGGTTCGATTCCCGGTCTGGTCTAGGAATTTTTCGTTAAGGAAAATTTCTCGACTCCCTGGGCATAGGGTATGATTGTATTTGCCACACAATCATACTAATGCAAAAATGGTACTTGGCATCGAAAGCTCTCAATTAATAACTGTGGAAGTGCATTTAGAACACTAAGTTGAGAGCAAGCAATAAGGTAATTGTGAAAGCAATGAGCTTAAAATGCTGAAGAAGAAGAAGAGTCTCTGAAAAAAAAACAATTTTGGAGAGCTGGCAAACTTCGCTTGCGACAAATAACTTGCTATAAAATACACAGTTTTCGTTTTGTAAGAGTTAAGAAACTGAGGTATACGCTTGTCACTTTCGGATAAGAAACGCTGACTGAGTCATTGGCTTGATGAAAAATACTGACTGAATCTTTATTTTCATTTCTTGTTATGTAGAAGCTTACACTTTTGCTTACGCTAGGTAGATATTTTGTTTTACGGCTAAGTGATGTATAATATTTTTGATATGGTTGAGGGATGGTTTGTGTTTTATTGCCTTTGGCAATGGATGCCGTTATGCTTGGGTTTTACCGTTTATGATGGTCATGAAGAAAGGTAAGATTTCTGCCTGACATGGCAGTGTGATGTTTGTTGATTGTGTTATAGAAAGGTTATGGGAATTTTCCTACTAATTGCTGTTTTTTGGGAAATTCCAATGGGTGTTTATGTTCAAGAGATAATTGATAATTATGGGATGCTACACCTCCCTCCTTTAAAAGAATGGTGTAGCCATTCGTAAAATGTAATAAAAACTAATCATCGTATTAGGTTTTGATTATCCTATTTATATGTACTATCGAAACTTTGTTTGTAATAGGGTGTACAATAGTGCAATTTATATCTTCTATTCTATTTATTATGTAAGTACCTATATAAACTGAGTCTAACTTTTTCCTATTTTCCTTTTTAATGTAAACTTTATCTCCTATACTCAATGAGATTGGGTTTATATTTCTGTTGGCTATGCTTTGACGTTTGTGTTTATTATCAATTAGATTCTGTTTTGCTATTGCATTCGAATTTTGGATTTTGAATTTAAGTTCGCTAAAGTATTGGTCGATATCATAGATTGGCTCGATGACAGTGTTGTTGTATATGTTTTGTGGAAGATTTGCCTGTTTCCGAAAATAATTTCAAATGGCGTTAGACCATGTTCAGTGTGTGGTGTGGTGTTGAAGCAAAATTCATAATATTTTACCCAATCATCCCAGTCCGACTGGTGAGCGTTAACGAAATAGCAGATATTCGTTGAGACATCTGTGATTTCGTTCAAGCGCGGTCTGTGGCTGTACTGAAGGTTTGTTTAATTTCAAGGATCTTAAAAATTTCCAATATCTGATTGTTGTATTCGGTTCCTTGGTCTGTTCTTAATTCAAGGAATTCAATGTCCATATCTCAGAATAAAATTTTCTACGAGTGCCTTGGCAATCGTATTCGCTTCCTTATTAGCAATTGGTATCAGAACTATATATTTACTTAAGTTACATTGAATTGTTAAAATGTATCTATTTCCGTTGTGAGTTCTTGTAAACGGTCCAGCTGTATCTGCTGATAGAACTTCAAATGGTTTGGAAGGAGTCGTGGTTACGGCTTCTGCTTCTTTAGTATGCCTATTTATTTTATTTTATTTACATTTTTCGCAATTTTTAACATATGTTGTAATGTATTTTTTCATATTTTTCCATTTATATAGCTCTCTAATTTTCAGATATAGACGATGTAGTCCAACATGTCCACCTACCGGGGTAGAGTGGTGTTGACGTAATATATGATTTATATCTTCCTGCTTCGATAAAATTGTAGGAGGTTTGAATATGATTAACTGATGGCTGGAAATGGTTGTGTTGACGATTTCCTTTATAGTATGCAGGGATATGTTTTTAAATAAAATGTCCTCCGTCGACATAGCTATAATATTTCTTCCGTGTTTCTCAAGAATTTTTCCAATTTCTAGAAACGCAAACTCTAACGTTTGGCTTCCAATAGCGCGCTTTAGGGGAACGTAAGTTGTTCCCAAAATTTTCTTATAATTATGATTAAAAATGAACAATCTTAACTGATTGTTGTGCACTTCGCAACCAAGTTTAAGAAGTTTTGTAGTTTGAGAAGGATTCTCGGTATGCCAAGCTGTAAGGTGATCAGTCTTACTGTCAGCTTCCTTTGAGTCCATGGGTATTTTTACTGTTGTCTTTTTCTTTGTCATGGCTCTTGTATGTTCCGAGGTAGTGGGAATCACAGAGCGCGTCCGCACACACGTTTGATTTTCCTGCTACAAACTCGATGTCAAAATCAAACTCTTCCAAATCGACTCTCATTCTTGTGAGTTTCGAAGTTGGATTCTTCATGTTAAACAAGTAGACAAGAGGTCTATGGTCTGTTCGAACTAGAAACCTAATGCCGTATAAATATGCTTGAAAGTAGTAAACTGCCCGCCCAATGAATTGCTGTTAACTCCTTTTCGATGATTGGTTTATTGCGCTCTCCGGGAGTAAAGCTTTTGCTCGCGAACGCAACTGGGTGATCTCCGTCTTCATACATCTGAGAAAGAACAGCACCACAAGCTACATCTGACGCATCTGTGGTTAAAATAAATTGTTGGGAAAAATCAGGATAACGTAGCATTCGTAGTGAAATTAGATATCTTTTCAGCGTCTGGAAGCTTGTCTCATGCGCTGAGGTCCATTGAAATGTTGAACCTTTTCTTTGTAAATCGTTCAGTGGTTTGGCAATATGTGCAAAATTTGGGACGAATTTTCTATAATAATTACAAAAAGCTACAATTCTCCGTGCTTCACCTGCATTTGTAGGAGTGGGGAATTTGGTCAACGCTTCAAATTTAGAGTCATCAGGGAGGATTCCTCTATCCGTAATTTTGTGTCCCAGATATGTGACCTCTGTTCTGAAAAATTTACACTTGCTAGCATTATACTTATGACAGACATACAACGCTGACCGTTGTACGAACTGTCAAATACTTTAATCCAGTACACAGAAACACGTACTAGACTAAAGGAGTACAACGCTGTACGTTGTATGTCTGTCCCAGGCATTAAGCTTCAAGTTGTAACGCCTAAGCATAGGCGTAGCCAGAGGGGGGCAGGGTGGGGCCGTTGCCCCCCCCCCCCCTAACTTTTGATTTTAATTTTAGATATTTAATGTTTGTTTCAATTTTTTATTATTAATTTTTAATGTTTGTGAGATTGTCCCTTTACCTCAATGAAAAAGCGCGAAGTCACCTCGATTTTGTTATAAGTTGTAGCAAAAAAGCGCAAAAAGCGGACATCCATGAGATTTTTTTTTTAAATAGTAAACCCAACCTAGGTAACCTAGCGTATCTCAAAAAATATCTGTAATAATGTTAACTATGATTCAAGCATTGATTGGTTTTTCCCGCTAGCTGAAAGTGGAAAAAGCTATGCTCAGTTCAATTTTCAGTTCTTGGCAATCAAAAAACCTAATATTTTAACCAATGTTATAGCTTTCGGAAGTCAAATAACACCAGATTTAGAAACATAATTCATAAATCATAGTTAGAAAGTGTATCAACAAAAAAATTATGTTTGAATTATTCATGATATGGGCCAAACCGATCAATTTTACCCCGCTGATCAATAATATCCCGTTTTACGGTACTATAGTTTCGTATTATAGTATCCAAGAGATATTAATGGAGCACATGCAACGATATAATCCAAGTGAAACGAGACGAATCGTATCCGATTTTCAGACCAGTAATTTGATAAGCGTGTGAGAAAGCAAGACAGCATGCTAATCAGTGCGAGAAGTTGCCGTGGTCTTATCAAATTCAAAGATTTTATCCCTTTCTATGAGCATGAGCAAGATAATGAGCATGATTGACCTCCCAAGGTTGCTTCTCCGTTGCTGCCAGATCAGCTGTTATAACAACACAGAGAACCAACAGATGATGCTTGAGACTAGCATACATCCTCAATATGTAAAAACTGGTCAACCCAAACTAAGGCAATACTGCTTCACCCGAATGCATGTCAAATAAGACAAAGGTAGGAATGTGTCGACGTGATACTCGTTTTATTGGAAGCCGAGACCGCCTCTGCAGGATTCTGCAGGCTGCAGGATTCTTTTTGGTAAACGATAAGCTGAATTCACGCAGCGTTTAGTGAAAGATTTAAATATTAATACCGATTTCCGATGAAACCAACAGTGAGGATGCTATTGGGGCCACTCACAAAGTGTGGTGGTGGTTTTTCATTGGAAAAACAAAAAGATTCTATATAATGCTGAAAATCCGATCATAACCAATATTATGGATGAAAATTAATTGTGATCCTCACCACCGGTCCACCAGCCCGGCGAACCACCACATCTCACCATGAGGCATTTTTGTAGTTTTTTTTTCTATGCTCACTCGATCACTTGCATCGCTGAATTATAGATAACCGAAACAATACGAAACGCGCGATGCCCGTAGCAAAATAGTGCGTAATTAAGCATCGACACAACCTTTCACAGCCGATGCTCGAAGCATACTCTTTTTCATAAACTCATTTTTTACAACTGTATCAATTAAGTAGAGGCTTCTTAAGAACAATCTATGCTAATCTATTTAAATTTACGATTGAGGGATTTGGTAAAAAATAAGAGTGCGTACATGCATTTCGTGCCTTCCGGCAACTTTATGCTTCTATTGATGTCCAGGCTAATTAAAAGAAACAAACGAACAAAACTAAATAAATGCCGCTGCAATAACCACGAAGAGAAAATTATGCAAAATGATGGTTTTTCTCGAATTTGAACAACAATTTTAATAACATTCAATAATACACCGTTTTTGTTTCATACTACTCAGATACACTCCACTTGATACAACTACACCATACCATCGACTCTATATCGTTTCGACAAATCGTGTTTCACTTGGATCATATCAGATAAATCGGTTCAAATTTCAAAACGCAGATGCACCAGTGTATCTGAACTATTTTAAAAATATTGAGGAGAAGCAGATAGAACGCATATGAATTCCTTTTCGTCATTGATGAATAAAACTTCCTAAATTATTTCTTATTACTCGTGTATTAAGAATACAAGTAGCAACAATTTATCACAAAAATCACAGCTTGCTTACAATCGCAACTTACGTCGGTTTGTAAAGTTATGCATGATTTTCCTGTTAAGATAAAACAGAGAAAATAATTAAACTGAAGGTAAGTTAAGAGGACACAAACCATAAGCTATAAACCACCAAAACTCAAAATGTATGTTTGTTAAAAGCTAACCACTTTTTATTTGACCAACCATTAAAAAAAATTCTATTGAAACGATGAGTAAAAAAACGATGTTTCTGCGGTGTTGCTTTGTCAGTATATGCACTGAAAATTTATTTTCGTGAATTAGCTTTCCCTTGTTTCGTAAACATGGATTTTGTTCATAGAATAAATTCCTCGTAATTTGTATGAAACATTTCTTATGCTTGTTATCTGGTGAAATGATGTCATTACACCTTTTTGTACAATGCATAAAATTAATTTTGTGGAGACCAACCTATAACTGCTTTTCTTAAATCGTACTCATACATGATGGTTTTGCTGCTTGGGTGGGCTGGAATCATTGATTTATCCCAAAATAAAAATTAAAGCGCTATCGAGAGTTATAAGTTCATGCTCATTAATCAAGTAACTTCTAACGAGACACCATGGCTTAGTGAGATCAACCACGGATTCGATAACAAGTCTTCCCAAAAATACAGGTTCGAACATCATTTCAGAAATATTAAAAAAATTCTTAACAACTGCTCGTGGTTTGCGCTTATATTTCAATTACATACTGAGTCGATATAGAAGTTCTGTCAGTCAATCATGTAAACATGCATTCTTATTGATAATAAAATATTCGTAGCATTTTGTATTGTTTTCGTACAATGAAGGAGTGTTCTCTCTGTGTCAACTAATGCTTCGTGCTTTTAACAAGCATTGTGGCATTGAATACGAAGGTAGTTGAAAAGTACAAATCAATTTCGGTGTACAAAACAACGAATAAATTTGTTAGTTCTACATTCGATTTCGTAATAAAAACGAAATATAATTTTTGGTGTGGGCAAGCGGGTCGCGAGGAAAAGTACATTTTCAGTAAAAACTGTTAACAAACTCCGTGGTTGTCGTATACAAAAATCCAACATGACTGTAAAATGAATATTTTGACACATTACAGTACCCGTTAGATTTCAGCATGGTCCTATTTAATGGGATTCGATTTTGACACTTGGGGAAAATCAAGAGTTTATAAAATCTTTTTTTTTTCATTCCAGATCAAGTCTAGAATAGTTTAATCTTGTTGCCAAAATCGGACGGGTATTGTAAAATACTTTGGGTGAGAGCAGAAAAGTTAATCCACCCGTCGTTCAGGTGGATTGTCACAAAGTGAGGGCTCGATTCCCGCTTCAGCCGACGGAACTCGATAATGTCCCTACTATATGGGTCCACCGGGCGTTGTGTTGTCCGTTGTATAATGTAAAGTGTTCAGTCTGTGCAGCAACTGGTTGAAGCCGGTATAATACTCTCTCTCTCTCTCTCTCTCTCTCTCTCTCTCTCTCTCTCTCTCTCTCTCTCTCTCTCTCTCTCTCTCTCTTTTTCTCTCTATTACTCTATTTCTCTTCTATCTCTGTCTCTAAAAATAAACTAACCTTGCCATGTTTTTGATGCGTCGTCAGACTTCTTTTGGTACTAACAAAATTCGTGAATTATTGGGAGATACTGGAGGTTCGATAATTTCATCATCAAGGAGTTTTTGTACCTCGTCTTGAACTATCTGTTGTTGGGAATGAATTCCTTTATAGTTGGGAATGTACGTTGATGCAGCGTCTTTCAATGTTATATGCTGTGAATAAACATTATTTACGCTTAATTCCTCTCCGGGTAGGCATACTATATCAGAGAATTCTTCAATTAATTTACAAAATGGTCGTTTCGCAAAAGGTGGAACTCGATCCATGTTTATTTCTGAAAGGATTTGGTCAACTCTTGACTCTTGTTGCATTTTATTATTATTTTCCGTTTTGACTCGTGTGTACTCATTTAAAGAGTAATTTTTTGGTCTAAAATTAGTTATTGCTACTTCTTTGCAAGTGGTATTGATTATTTTAACGTAAAGAGCATTTGGTGAAACGATAATGTTTGCACAAAATACTCCTGCGAGAATTTCTTGCGATAATACTACTGAGTCGGTAGTGACGTTGAAACCTGGAATTTTTCTTACGACTTCGCGTCTCGCTGGGATAATTATGCCGTCGTTAAATTTATCCTCTATTGGTACTGATACCAAACAGTTATTAAAACTAAAATTTAGTAACCAACTCTCATAGTCTAAGGTGCATCTATATTTAATGAAAAACTCTCGACCTAATATACCATTGGTTAATATGGGGAAATCGTTTCCAACTAATTGGAATGTATGCTCAACAGTAAATCCATTAGTAAATGTGATAGGTGTGTTAGCCTCACCTATCGTAGTGGTGTGACCTTCTGTTATTCCTGTAACTCTACAAATTTTCCCAAAATTGATTGGTTGTGTAGGATTTACTTTCCCTTGTTTGATAACAGAGATTTCTGCTCCTGTGTCTAGTATAAATTTGCAATTGCCGTTGGACATTTGGACATGTCATGTCACAAAGTTGGCTGCGCTGGTGTTAATCGTATACATTAACCTTGTGGGGCCATGAAGTGGCCCTGATGCCCTAAAAAAATATTGTTTGGTATCGGTTCCATCGACGAGCCTCCTTGTGTTGGCATCATCGGTGTGCTTGGTTGGAAATGGTCTTCCATTCCCATCGGCATGTTCGGTGACGTTGACATTTGCATTGGTTGCATTTGTTCCACGTTAGTTGCAAAAATACGCCTCGGTTGGAAATGTGATCTTCCTCGGTGACTACGGTTATTGTTATTGTAGTTGTTATTGTTATTGTAACTCTTACTATAATGCTGATTCGATTGTGGTGGTTGCCACTGCGCCCCCCTTGGATTGAAATATTGTCTCCTGGGTGTGAAGTTTTGAGGGCGTGTATTTCCACGACCTCGGCGGACTCTCGAGTTTGGTTCCATATAGCGGAGATTAGCGCTTTGAAACTTGCCGCAAGTATTTGGCATGGTTGGCTGGTGTTAGTATTTTCTAACACTTTTTGGATGGCATCTTTAATGTCGCTGAAGGTGCCAGTTGGGAATTGGACCCGTTAACAAGGGTGTCAATTCCAACTTTTGTAGACATTCTATTGGCTACTGTTTCTGGTATTTCATTTTTAATATAAGCGGCCTTCAGTTTGGATGTGAATGAGTCCACCTCATCACAAAAGCTTTCTAACGAACCCTTTAACATCACTGCTTTTAATTTTGCAGTTATGTTTTCCGGTGTGATTTTGGTGGCGCACTTCTGTTTAATATTTTCGGTAAGTGCATCGATACTATTGGTGTCAGTAGGTAGACCTAACCTGGCTTTGCCGGTTAGGCGGGTTTTTAAAAATTTTACCGCCGTCGGTATTTGGTCTTCTGGTATGAACTCGGCCAATAGACTGGTGGTGTCTATAAACGCGTCTAAACCATCGGCAGACCCGTCATATGGTTGGATGAGTGCCGTGGCCCTTTTGATGTCGAAAGGCATTTTTGATGACATTTTAGCTAAGCGAAAACAGAAAATAATTGCAATAACGGTGGATCTAAATGAACGTTTGAGCGTCTCCTGAGCTTCTGTGTTTCTATTTAATCGGCTACAGTAAATGGCTGTTTTTGCTACTGTTTTTAAAGAGTGTTTTCGAATTGGTGTATTCTCCAAGATTTTAAGACAATTTATAAATCTTATTTTTAAAGCCTGATACGTCTCAACCTCGCTGTTCCAATCATTTATCTTTAATCTATTCTCGAAACTGTATAAAACGATTCTGTATTCTTTTATGAGGCCTTTCAGCCTTTCGGTTTTTTCTATAATGCCCTGTAGTGAACGGGGACGTTTCATACTTTTTTTGCAAATTTGAGTACTCCTTTTTAAAAAATTCGTATATTTCTCTTAATCTATTCATGAGACGTTGATGTCGAGTTTTAGGATCACACCAAAAATTGATTCCGTTGTTTATTTATAAGCGCTATTAAATTTTACAATTAATCATTTATCTTATATTGGTATAATTCTTTGTCTAATTTTGTTTTTATTAATATTAAGTTGTTCATTTAGTATAAATTGGCTCAAAGTTTTTGTGGATAAGTGGATAAGTGAAATATTTGTATATAGTTTACACTTACATTTTGCTTACTTTGTAGTTCCCAGTCTTCGTTGATTCTCTCGCCTCCTTTGCGTTATCAGCATCATAATCAACAACTACTGCTCGGTGGGCCGACGTGATGAATGATCTCAATGCGTTGATGTTTTCTTGCTTGCCTTTAATGATCTTCTTCTGCAAACTCTTGTTCCGCCACAGCACGACAATCACGATCACTAGTGCCAGTACTAGCGCACAAGTTATCAGTAACGAGTCACAACTTAGTTCTTTACTCATAAACACATACATATTTTCTGTTCCGTTTGTTCTTTGTAAATTGCTTATCGCGCGCGTGTTGTTATTATTGGTCTGTTCGTACGTTTTCTCCGTTGTTGTCACTATCACTGGCCAACATCCACGAACACCGCAAGCGAGCTTTATCATTTCGATATAAGTTTATTTAGAGTTCTTTCTTCTCGTGGTTTCCACTAAAGTGAATGTCTTGGTTTGGACACTGCTGTTCTTGTCTTTATTAATCACTGCTCAGAACGTACATTATTAAGCCGAATCTCGTGCTGGATGGCCGCTTGCACGCCGCGCTTGTTGTATTTGTTTACGATGCGAAAAATTAAGTACGCGATTCCTATCACCAGCGCCGTTACTGATACTGCGACCATAATTTTTAGTTCCGTTGGCGCTACTATTACTTCGTTTGTAATGACATTTTCCGATGCAAACCAGCCCATACTGTTGTATTTATGAGGCACTTCTTGATTTTCCGTTGCACTTGATCGCTTGGTTTTCTATTACTTTCACATCCGAAGATTGCGGATTGAGTTTCACGTGTCGCCATGAGGTATACGCTGGTCACTTTCGGATTAGAAACGCTGACTGAGTCGTTGGCTTGACGAAAAATACTGACTGAATCTTTAATTTCATTTCTTGTTATATAGAGGCTTACACTTTTGCTTACGCTAGGTAGATATTTTGTTTTACGGCTAAGTGATGTATAATATTTTTGATATGGTTGAGGGATGGTTTGTGCTTTATGGCCTTTGGCAATGGATGCCGTTATGCTTGGGTTTTACCGTTTATGACGGTCATGAAGAAAGGTAAGATTCCTTGCACTCAAGGAGAGGCAGAAGATGGTTGATAACAGCGCGCCCTCAACACATCTTTGGGAGGCAAGTCGCCCCCCTTAGAATCATCCATGAAAAAACAAATTCAGGACAAAATAAACAAGAATTAAATAAAACAAAATAAAAATCAGATGATTTTTTTTTAACCTCCCTATGCAGAACGATTTTTTTTGAACCACCCTATGCATAACGATTCACTATATGGGAAAGAGATACAAAAAAAACACTAACAGATGAGGCAACAATAAAGGAGACTGTGACTGTGCTACTTGCCCTTACGCTGCGCCTTTGCCAGTATGGCTCCTTCTGCTGTTGTTCGCAAACAAAGCACCGCTTGCTGATCGGCAGTGGATAGAGCGATGACCTTCCCTGTTGCGATGATGCTTATGGGGTTTCACTTTTTCCCTCGGTTGTTTGACGAGAGTACTGGCTGGACAAATCATCCGTCGGACTCGGCCGGGAATGTCTGCTTCCCTAAAGGAACGCTCGGCTGGATATCGGCGGTTCAAACAATGCACTAATTTTATTCACCGCGTGGTTGATAGCGGATGGAAAAAAAACAAAAAGGGGTGCGGAGTGCGAAATAAAACTGTACCGATGCTCTTCAGCGTTCGATGCGGAATGACAGAGGTTACATTCTGAGGAACCATTTTACAAGTTTAGGGAATGTTATTGAGCCTTTTATAGAGCATTTGGAATATTTTACCGGTAATTTTTTTTAATTTCATTTAAGACCCATAGGCTTATAAATACTTCACTGTTGTTAAGATAAGAACCATAATTAATATATATAATTATTATAAATAACTTATATTAATATAAATTATTTATTGAATATACATATATATATATATATATATATATATATATATATATATATATATATATATATATATATATATATATATATATATATATATATATATATATATATATATATTTTTATATATATTTAATTATTTATACATAAATATATTATATTATTATATTGATATATTAATAAAAATTATATATTAATTTTTAGATTAAATATATTATATTATTATATAGATATATTAATAAAAAATATTTATTAATAATTCGATTAAATATATTATAATCTATATAATAGAATATATATAGAAAAAAAAACCCAGATGTAGGTATAACGGTACATTTTTAACATTTCATTGCTACACTTTTTATTAAGTATGGATCACATTGTTATATTTTGTGGATAGTTTTCGTTGTTTTTATGGATTTTCACCAGAGCTTTATAGGTCATAAAAACGTTTTTTTATGGAACGACTTTCAATTTGATATGGATCATTTCTTCAATTTTATAGGTGCACACTTAAGGCTGCCAACTATTAGACAAGCATTGATTGCTTTTTTTTCCGCTAGCTGAAAATTGAAAAAGGTATGCTCAATTCAATTTTCAGTTCTTGGCAATCAAAAAACTGAAAATTTATACCAATGTTTTAGCTTTCGAAAGCCAAATAATACTAGATTAAGAAACATTATTCATAGTTAGAAAGTGTATCAACGGAAAATATTTATTTGAACTATTCATGATATGGACCTGTTGGGACAGGTTCTTTTTTTCATCTACTACGACTAGTTCAGATTTGAATCCTATATTATACATTTATCGCAATACTACTACTAACTTGTGCTAAATTGTAGTACTAGATCAGGTGGGTTCGGCACGAATCTATAGAGACGCACTGGGAACCAATTGAGAATCAACAGGGCCAAATCGAACATTGTGATAGTGGAAGCGATCATTGTGATAGTGGTTTCCAGTTAGAAAAACAAGGTTAATTTTATTAACGCTTTAGACCCAATTAAGATCGATTCATACCAACAGTAAGATGCTATTGGAGCCACTCACAAAATGAGATAATGGTTTACTTGCTCCAGGATATGGTGGCACGGCGAGCATGGCGAACCAACCAAACTCGTTTTAGGCAAACTTTCAATTTTTATAACTGTATCCTACAAACTATTTCACTATTATAACTAATATGTGTATCAATCAAATAGAAGCTTCAATAGAACAATCTATGCTAATCCATTTAAGATTGCGATTGAGGGATTTGGTAAAAATAAGCGTGTGTAGATGCATTTCGTGCCTTCTGGCAACTTTATGCTTCTATTGATGTCCAAGCTCATCGGTTTAGCACCAACCGGGGGAGACTTGGTCCTATACCCAATGATTTCCTTATCTCCAATCCACCAAACCAATCGTAATGTTTTGTGATATATTGGATGGATTATAATAATTTGAGATAACTCAATGCAGACGACTTCCAAATTTGGCAGATCAACAAAAATCGGTGGAGACCCCCCTGATACCTCATAGCAAGATGCGTAGAGGCGGACCGGAAAATTTCATGAGCCACCTTATTAATTGAAAACGCAAATGAAAGGTAATTCAACGTCCTTTAAAGAAAAAATAGAAAAACACCTCCTTCACTGACACATTGAATATGAAAACATGTAGAAGGAGATGTCTCGCTCATCGCCATGAGGCACCAAGAGTGGACAGTAATGTTTTTTGCTAGAATGAAAGATATGAAGAGAAAGTTGAAAGTTCCGTCAGTGTACGGTAGGCTAGAAATAGAACAGAGGTATTGAAAATTGAGTGAAAGGGCATGGTAAATTAGTATTCGAACCACAGGCGTTTCGTTTGCCTAACATCCCACTATGGGGTAGCTCGAGGAGCAGATCACCCTGCCACCTCGACGAGGCAAAAGAAACGCGGCAGAACGCACTCTAATACTACCGATAGCTTGCGATAGTTTTCTAGCGGTAGATTGCACACACTCTGTTTTGATGCATACATGGGCGAGAGGAGACTGTCTCCCATTGGGTTTGTTTTTGATACACAACGTCTGATAAACACTCACATTTTATTTTCTCGTCATCTCTGACTTAGAGACCTCGGAGAGAAAAGACTGTAAAGCGTTGTGATACTGGTCCCCACCAGTATGAATTAATGGATACCACCATTTATGGGTTTTACATACATTAATTGTTATGTTTGTGTTCTCCGTGCGTGGAGTAACGATTATGATGTAGAAGGAGATGTCTCGCTCATCGCCATGAGGCACCAAGAGTGGACAGTAATGTTTTTTGCTAGAATGAAAGATATGAAGAGAAAGTTGAAAGTTCCGTCAGTGTACGGTAGGCTAGAAATAGAACAGAGGTATTGAAAATTGAGTGAAAGGGCATGGTAAAGTAGTATTCGAACCACAGGCGTTTCGTTTGCCTATCATCCCACTATGGGGTAGCTCGAGGAGCTCACATAACTCATCAACAAATTGGCGATGCATGAATTTATGTTTTTGAGATAAAACACTTTAAAAATGCTATGTTTTTAGGTTCTGCTGACTATCCTACTACGCGTTTTCATTACTTGAAGGAGCTTGCCAACCATGCGTCCCCATCAATCAGAAGTTATTTTTATAAATTCATTTAGCTGTTTTATATCATATTATGGAAGTCAACATAATGCATGTATTTCCAAATTTGTTTTTATTATACACAATGACTACATAAATTATTACTTACGATTATTTTACACATGTTTCAATGCTGGAGAACGAGAATCGTTTTACGGTAACATACATATAATAAATAGATATTTCATCTTTAGGTTTAAAACAATTATTTGATTGGGTTCCCGAAATTTGTTTCACGCGAGCATAGCGGTTTTTACATAGGACCTACGTCTCTCATTTCCATTCCTGCATAGGGCGCCTTTCTAAAATTTCTGAAATCGAAAGAGTTACGCGGGTTAGGAGATTTTGAACGATAATATTTCCTCTCTGGCCCACCGAAATTTAACGATAAGTATTTCATTCGAGAAGTAGCACATCAAAACTGGATCCCTGTTGCAAACTTAATTCATTACATTTGTTTAAACTAATTAAAAAGTACTTAAAAGAATAATGTCGAAACGCACAAAGCTTCATATTTGCGATACGCTCTGATTGGTTCATACTGCCACAGCTACCGTGCCAGCGATTATAAAAGATGTGGGGACGTTCGATCTACCGTCAGTTCTCGCTGTGCAACCGTAGAGAAAAGGTTAAGGGAAAGGCAAGATCCCGCTCGAACCGCATCAGACTACATTTTCCACTTTTCCCCCCTCCTCCCCCGCCACTCCCCCCCCTGGAGAAACCCCCCCCCCGAAAACCAAAAAACCACAACATTTCCCCTCCCCCCCCACCTGTCCTCCCCCCCACCAAGAACCTAAAAAAACTTTTCTCTGGTGTTACCATTTCACAGAGTGGTGTCCTGCCAAACGACCTGCAGCCTAAGAAGACTGATAATTTCAATCGCAAACCATGTTCCCTCCGTAAACAACTAAAATCCATCCTTTTCAGGACGATCAAATCAAGTTGCCAACTAAAGAGTATGTTTGATTGAAATTTCTCTTGAGCTCATCGAAAGTATCCAGTATACCCACAAAAAAATATATTTTTTTTTTAAAAACACCAAAACAAATTGGAAATACAAAAAAAAAAAAATAAAAAAATAATTTGAGCCAAACTGCAACACGGCAGACCAATTATGTGTACACATATTCAGTGTAGGAGGTAGGTTAGGTTCGTTGTACTTCCAAGTTGTACATAGGTACATAGTGCATTAGTTGCAGATTAGGTTAGTTGCTGGTAGTTTTAAATGTGAGTCCTAATTTTTCAGGCCAATATTTACAAACTCTAATTATTGTGCAGTTTCAGAAGCAAGTGTATCTATATCTCAACTCTCGTTGGATGGGGTTTTGAGGCCCCGACAAGGGCCGTTTTTCTGTTCCCTGAGTTGAGAAGATGCGAATATCATCTCCTAAACCTCTGTCGCGCTTATGAAAACTAATGATTCCATTTCCACGCAGCTGTCCGGCGTAACAACTGAGGCCCGTCCCCTTTTGTAAAATTTGATTCGCATTGCCTTCGTTGATACCCCCTTCCTGTCATGTAATGGTATATGCCACTATATAAAACAGGCCCGGCATGGCGAACAGCTATCATTTGTTATTGGATAGTCGACACGTTCAGGCGTGTTTATCCCGCTCTCGTGATAAAAAAGCACTTTTCCGAGTTTTCTCCCTGCTGCTGGAGATCCAGTAGACGCCGCCTGATGTGGCTGGCACGTCCGCTAAATCAATCGCCCACATCATCTTCGTGGTCAAGTGGTTAGCGGCGTCGCCCGTCGTTCAAGCGGTTGCCATGAAGTTGAGGGTTTGATTCCTGCTCCAGCCTGTGGCACTTTTTGCAAAACGAAAATTTCCATACTGGTCCACTGAGTTAGGTTAAGTTGTTTGTAATTCGCTCTATACCCAAAATAAGAAAGCAAGAGTGTAATACAATTTCGCAAGATTTTGATCCATTTCTCGCTGTGGATCGTAACTTGGATGAAAAATCCAACATTGGTGAGGTTGTGCGCAGTGATATTTAGTTGATGAGTAAGAGATGAGAGCCCGAAAGTCAGATGGCTCACAAAAATAAAATGTGAAAAAATCGAAATCGAGATTCGCACCGTGGCCGTTAGCGTGGCGGCTTTTGATGGCAACCATTTACTAAGAGTTATGGAATAGAAACCCTACAGTTGGTTTGCTTGGCGAGGAATTCAGGGTACAACAATGAAGCAAATGGACATATTTTCCACCAAGCTGTGTGCAACCTGTCGCTAACATACTTGCATGGCTTTGTTTATTTCCTAAAACGCTTTGTCGATGATCAGTGAGAACAAAAATTGAACACTTGACGGCGGCATTACAACAGTGGCCAATAGCGTTGCTGCATTTTGTGATATCGACTCATCCATATTGAATATTGACATGTTGGTGATGATTGAATAAGAATCCTACAGCGATAAATTTGTTTCGTGCTATTTTTGCCTGCCAGCTGCTTGCACACACTTGCATGGCTTCATTTGTACCATAAATCGCTTTATGGATCAAAATGGGCAAAATTGCCGTTTCTGAATCATGCGGATCTCTCAAGACATGATTGCAAAAACTGCAATTGCATTTTTTGCCACCTTTTCAACTTTTGGATGTATGTTCAATCCTCAGTCTGTACAATGTCGAGTTGAAGACGGTGTAAATGCCTATTTTTATCGTAGTATTACGTGCCACCAAACACTCAAGCTGTCCTGCAGCCCAAGAAGACTGAGAAGAACATTTTAATCGCGAATCATGTTCCCTCCGTAAGCACAGGATCCATTCAACACTTACAAGCACGTTGGACATTTAACAAACAAAATATCATTAACAGTTAAAATGATCCTCAATTTATTTATTTATTTTTCGTCAATCATCATTGTAGACTACATATACATTTACATGTATTCATTTACATTAACATTTATTTAAAGTTAGTATCTACGGGGTACAACTCTTGCAGTCAAAATTTGTTTATTTCCTCAAGCAGTCCTACCTCAACTTTACAGTTATGTTACTGACATAACTCACCCTTTCGTTTTATCAAAATAAATTCCATTGTTTTGTAATCATGCTCTGAATAATAGTCGTACTGTATTTTGGCATCTTTCTTAGAAGTGGCCCATACATGTAGTTCATTTCCCGTAGTTATGCGATGGCCTTGTAAACCTCCTTTTGCTGCATTGCATTTCAATACTCCTCCCAACGCGTCGCATGGACCTTTTTCATGACATGCTGCGAAAAAATTCCATTCCGCTTTGAGACCGAAATCTTTTGGCATCTTCTTTTTGCATTTTCAACATGATTGTGTTTTGTGAATTCAGCAATAGCTATAAAGCTTGTGAACTTTAAATCTGAAGAATCATCTTTGTAATATATAGCAAAAGGATGGATAGTGCATTGTGCATTTGCCCAATGAAATCCTTGAACTGCATCTTGTACAACGAAAGAAAACAAATCAGAAAAATCACAAATAATTTTACAATCATTAGGTTTAAAATTGTTTTTTTAGGTATTTAAAATAACTTCCTTGCTGTTCGGCAAAAAAAATTATGCGTTGATAAATTTTCTCTTAAAATGTATCTTCAACTTCTTGTATTTCTGTTTCCACCAAATCATTATAGCAACCATCTGTTTGACGCCACTGCTTGAATTTCAGGGATTCAACATGATTTTCACTACAAAGAGAAATTAGTTTTTCCTTGACTTGACCAAGTTTTTCCGTGCCTGGACAATTATTACATGTGTTCAACAAACATCTCTCGTTGGGATTATTGCACATTATTTTGAGATATAAATCATAATATGTGTTGATATCACGTGGAAGTATTTTTTGTCTGATATGGTCTTATAAATCAATTTTACATTTTGGTGGTAGATGCATACACACACAGTATGCGTACCACTCATACCAGCCAGGATGCAATGTTAAGGCCGGTTACTCGCGAACATGGAAAACTCTATTTGTATTTCGGGAAACTGCTCTTCAAAAATGGCATAAGCCTTTTAAAGATTGCCCAATACTGCGATGCACGAAAACTTTACCTTCTTCATTAGTAGTAATAACATTCTCTCTTTTTCCTATTATTGATTTTCTTATTGTTTTCAAAAAGTTGCAGCCTGATAACCTGAATAACATATATCGGTTTAAGAAGATTGAATATACCCGGAAGCCAGAGAAAAAGGTTTTTAAAAAAAATTTACACGAGGGAGTTGACCAGAACACATGCACCATATATATTTAAAAATGTATGGACGGAGAACCATTAAAGAGAGGGAAAGTCGATTATTCCCTAAGTTTAGAACACGTGGTTTATGGACCATCACTTAGCTCTCAAAAAGCTAAATGAACTACAAAAAATAACTTGTATTGATGGGGGCGCATGGTTGGCAAGTTCCTTCAAGTCATTCCGTATCGAGCGCTGAGCCGGTGTAGAAATGCCGTGTCTCATCACGACATACGTTTATAAGTGTTTTTTTCCCTCGTGTGGGGTTTTTCAGTTTAAACGCAGTGTCATTATTGATTACTGCTCGAAAAGGAAGCTCATCGCATAGTCCGAGTACTATCATTATAGAGTGCATCATAAAAGTGCAACATAGCATTGCTGGTTATCGTCATTGTAATAAATCATCGATCTCGAACCAGCTCCATCAAAACAGCAAGCAAGCGGGCTGCTGTTACACCGAGTCGAGGTTGTTGACATCGCCCGCTGTGTATAATTGCATAGCTCTTCATGCCAAGTGATCAGCTATTGATGTGAATTTTGGCCTCGCAGCAGCGTGTGCGTCTGTATCTTCCCCATAGAGGTGAGAATCGAATGTAATCAATTAGGGTGGTAGGCCTAATTGTCACCACTAGTGATAAGTTTTTTTTTTTTTTTTGAGCGTTTCCAGCCGAAATGACCTACCGACCAACATCGAGTGTCTCTGATTTAATTGAAAATTTGTACACACGTTTTACCCACGAGAGTAAGTTTTTTCCACAGATGCAAAAAAAATTTGGACTCAAGAGTCAGTTTTAAAAAGGGCGTAAGCATTTTGAATAGCACTTCAATATATAATTTGTAGCTCGAAAACCTTTGGTTGTACAAAAAAACTGTCTAAGAACAAATTGTGGCCCTATGTGTGAAAATGGTGAAAAAAATATACACTGAAAAAAAAATTCTGATATAAAAATCAAAAATTAACATTAAAATTCAAATATCTCAAAAAACAATGTTTTGATTTTTTTTTATTTTTGACTGTGAAAACTTGAAGATATGACGCAAATTTTAACGAAGATTCCAGGATGGGTAAATGTCAGAAAAAGGAGTTTCTAGAACATCAACATTCAGTGCATTTCTCAAAACTTTAATATTTCCGGGAATAAACGTATTCTGATTATATTGTCTGATTTTTGAAGTATTTTATAAAATTTTAAACGCCCGATGATGACCTTCGTAAGAGCATTGGGCCAATCAGAAAAATAATGATTGCTTAACGAAAATGTCATTTTGTTATGTATCTTATGAAGATTATGAACAGGGAGTTCAGATAGAGGCAAAATCGTTTTCAAATGATGTAGCATCAAACCTTCGTAGTACATATAAACATGTAAAATGAAAGGGAACTTCTCTAAATTAATTAAAATGTAGAAACAATATATGTACTTTAGTATGCGCATAACAAATTGGATGTACAAGTAAACTAATATATAAGAAAAGTTATTTCAATCATTTTCCCCTATTTCTTATGCTGTTTATAGAATTGTCTTGCTGGCTAAGAGTGAGTGGTGGGAAACTAAACGCATATTTCGAAAAAGTAATTTTTTGATGCTGGAGAACCGTGAATAATTTATGAAAAGGCCGTATTTTATGCTGGAAATAAACTGCAACATCGAAACACGTTTATTTTGGAAAATAGTTGAGATTTTAAAAATGCTTTAAAAGTTAACCTTAGAGACACTTTTTTCACATCAGATCCCTCCACCCTGAAATTTTCTCCAAAAATGACGTTAGAGTTTTAACACACAATGTATAAAGTATACAATAATCGGCATATGTAAAACGAAAATTTTAAAAATACTGTTTGAAACATTTTACCCCATATCTTTTGAATCGATCATCCAATCGTCTTGCTGTCAAAGAGACGGTTGTAGGAAACTTAACAAACATTTTGAAAAACGTTTTATGGTAACTGGAGGAACGCGAATAATTTATGAAAAGGTCATATTTTCGAATATTATTCGAATATGATAAAATTAAATCGGAAATATCTCGAGAACGGATGCTCTTACGAAGGTCATCATCAGAGGCTAAGAATTTTAAAAAATACTTCAAAAATCAGATAATATAACCAGAATACGTTTGTTACCGCAAATATTAAAATTTTGAGAAATGCACCAAAAGTTGATGTTCTAGAAACTTCTTTTTCTGAAATTTCTCCATCCTGAAATTTACGTTAAAAGTTGCGTTATAACTTCAAGTTTTCACAATCAAAAAATTTAAAAAAAATCAAACAATTGAGATATTTGAATTTTCAAGTTAATTCCAGATTTTTTTCCAGAATTTTTCTTCTCAGTGTATATGTTTCTCACAACCTTCACACATAGGGTCACAACTTGTTCTAAAAAGTTTTTTTGTACAACCAAAGATTTTCGTGTTGAAGTAGGCGATGGTGAAGAGTAGTCTAGTTACCAATGATTGTTTATGATAGATAAATAATCAGAAAATTTGTTCATTACCGTTCTGAATCTCAAACTGAGTAGATGTTTTATTACGGTCTACGACTACATTTACAATAGGTTATGGGTCGCTAGAAGTTGGAAGTTATTCACGAAGATTATTTTATTTGAAGAAGTTTTCCGCCGTAATTGGATTTACTGGAAGATCTCAAGATGGACGGAAACAAGTTTGCCATCGAGAAGCTGAACAACAGATATTTCGAGAGCTGGAAGTTCAACGTTGAAATGCTCCTGGTTCGTGAGGAACTCTGGAAGTATGTTGAGGAAGCTACCCCGAATGCTCAAACTGATGCTTGGAAGAAAGGTGATCAGAAGACTCGGGCAACCATAGCACTACTCGTTGGAATGAACCAGCGAAGATTGATCCAGAAGTGCACTACCGCGAAGCAAACCTGGAAGGCATTAGTGGACTACTATCAGAAGTCAAGCATCACGTCGGTACTAGCCATGTTACGCCGAGTGATCAATATGCAATACACGGAGGGTGACGATCTGGAGCGGCATCTTGAAGAAATGGAAAATCTGTTTGAAAATCACGATGTTGATGACATTACGAAGCATGCCGGAATCATACGACAATCTGGGAATTGCGTTGGAGAACCGACCAGACGACGAGCTGACCATGGATCTGATAAGAGGAAAATTGATAGATGAAGCCCTCAAGAGACGTGACAATGTTCGTAGCGAATCTTTGCTGAAGGTGCAATCCGGGTCGAAGCAGATGTTGTGCCACCATTGCCATAAGCCAGGGCACAAGAAACAGGACTGCCGATTACTGAACCAGAGGAAAGGCTCAAATCCGCCGAAAGATCGAAAACCATTCAAGCCAAAGGCACGAGCAGTGAAGGAAGAAACCGTTGATGACGATTTCGCATTTTCAGGCCGATCAGAGACGAAGTTCAAGAACAACAGCTGGATCATCGATTCAGGCGCGTCAAGTCACATGTGTGGAGATGAAGAATTTTTCAGTGAAATGATGCCGATCTCAAGAACAAACGTAACTCTCGCTAATGGCAACATTGCTGAAGTGAAGGCCAAAGGTACCGGATTGCTGATCTGCGGAGGAAAGCATGGTGCTGTGAAGAAAATTACCTTGTCAGAGGTTCTACTGGTTCCGGAGCTGGAAACAAATTTGGTTTCCGTTAGCAAGCTGACCGAGAAAGGAGCAGAAGTTGTGTTTGCTGGCAACGACTGTGTAATTTCGCACAACGGTAAGCATGCAGCTACAGCCGTGAAGTCTGGAGGATTGTATAATCTAAAGCTTGCAAAAACGGAGACAGCAACAGCGGTGCACACAGAGAAATGCTTGCACCACTGGCACAGGAAGTTGGGACACCGAGATCCAAATGCCATCCGTCAATTGGTCATCGATAAGCTGGCTACAGGAATCCACATTGAAGAATGTTCGGTGAAGGAAACGTGTGAATGCTGCCTCAAGGGAAAAATGACCCGTTCACCATTTCCCCAGGAAGCTGAAAGATCATCGAGAGCTGTATTGGATCTGGTCCACACCGACATCTGTGGCCCTATGAGAACAGTCACTCCAGGAGGATCAAGATATTTCATGACCATGATTGACGACTTCTCAAGATTTACTGTGGTATATTTCTTGCAAAGAAAATCAGAAGCTGCTGAAAGGATCATGCACTACGTTCGGATGGTCGAAACAAGGTTTGGGAAAAAGCCGTCAATCATTTGCTCGGAACAAGGCGGTGAATACAACTCAAAAGCACTAGGACGATTTTACCGAGCCGAGGGGATCACGCCTCAGAATACCGCTGCTTATACCCCGCAGCAGAATAGTGTTACCGAAAGAAAAAATCGGAGCCTGGTTGAGATGGCAAGATGTCTCCTGATTGATGCGAATCTCGGATACCGATATTGGGCGGAAGCAGTCAACACAGCAGTCTACTTGCAGAACGTTCTTCCGTCAAAATCGGTGCAGAAGACGCCGTATGAAAATTGGAATGGACGAGCTCCTGATCTCAAGCACATTCATGTTTTCGGAAGTCCTGCATATGTTCACGTGCCGGATCAAAAGCGTACCAAGCTGGAGCCGAAAGCTGAAAGGATGATTTTCTTCGGCTATTCAGACAATCATAAGGCGTACAAATTGATGCATCCAGATACCGACAAAGTGGTGATAAGCAGTGCCGTCCGTTTTCTAGAAGCCAATGATAACATGAAGCAGATGTCACACCCTAACGTTGTCGAGTTCGAGAACAGCCACCAGCAGCCTGATGAGATGATAATTCATGATGATATTGATTACGCTATTGATGACGATATTGATGAAGACTTTCCAGAGGTCGACTCCACGCTGGTTCAGGAGGAGGAGGAACAAAACGAATCAACCGATATCAGTATAGACGAATTCTTGAGCAGCACAGAAGAAGTTCCTGAATCACCGCAACCGAGGCGGTCAGAAAGAGTCACGAAAGGAAAATCACCGGTGTGGTACACCGAGTCCTCAAATGTGATCTACAAGCAGCAACCCGAACCGAGAACCTACAAGAAAGCAGTTACTGGTCCGGAGCGTGAATTATGGCTAGCAGCAATCAAAGAAGAGCTGAACTCGTTGAAGCAGAACCGAACGGGGGATTTGGAAGAGCTACCAGCCGGACGAAAAGCGATTGGATGCAAATGGATATTCAAGAGGAAGGAGGACGAACAAGGCAATGTGGTACGGTACAAGGCAAGACTCGTGGCACAAGGGTTCACACAAAAATTTGGAACCGACTACGATGAAGTATTCGCACCAGTTGTCAAGCAGGTAACCTTCAAGATTCTCGCAACCGTCGCTACCCAGAGGAAGTTGCTACTGAAACATGCTGACGTTAAGACCGCTTACCTGAACGGGGAACTGCAAGAAACATGAGGGCTTCAATGATAATGCAGTTTGCCGCCTACGAAAGAGCCTCTATGGGTTAAAGCAAGCCGCTCGTGTCTGGAACACCATTTTTGACGCCGCACTGAAGAAGATGGGATTCACGCAGTCCAAGAACGATTCCTGCCTCTATTATCGTGGAACAGGTGACGATCGCGTTTACCTAGCTGTTTACGTTGATGACATCGTTGTGGCCTGTTGCACTAAGGACGAGTACCAGGCCATTATTCGAGGACTGAACAAACATTTCAAAGTGACGTCGTTGGGCGATATTCGCAATTTTCTTGGAGTTGCAGTCAGACAAGCCAAAGGATCAATTTCGCTGAATCAAAGCAGGTACATTCGGAAATTCCTGAGCCGATTCGGAATGGATGAAGCTAAGCCATCAAAGATTCCATTGGATCCTGGACATTTGCAAACCAAGGAAGAGAGCGATAAACTACCGAACAATTCCCAGTACTCTAGCTTGGTTGGTGGTTTGCTCTATGTTGCCGTTAATACTCGTCCGGATATCGCCGTTAGCGTATCAATCTTAGGACGAAAGATGAGCTGTCCATCACAAGCTGATTGGCTAGAAGCAAAGCGGATTCTGCGCTACTTGAAGCACACAGTAGACCACGAGCTGGTACTGGCCATCAATGCAGATCCGTTAACCGTTTACGTAGACGCAGATTGGGCAGGAGATGCAAAGGACCGAAAATCTACTTCCGGATATTTGTTCCAACTCCAGGTCCAGTATATTGGAGTTCGAAGAAGCAGACGTGTGTGACCCTGAGCAGTACCGAAGCTGAGTACATCGCACTTGCTGAATGCTGCCAGGAGGTCCAGTGGATTTTACGGATTCTAGAAGATTTCTCTGTATCAGTTAGCCTACCGATCACTATTTTTGAGGATAATCAGTCCTGTATCAAGCAACTGATTTCACCTACAGTGAGTCGCAGATCAAAGCATGCTGAGACCAAGAATCACTATACTCGAGAGATGCAGACCAATGGAAAAATTCAAGCGGTTTACTGCCCCACCGAAGAGATGATTGCGGACATGCTGACCAAGCCACTCCAAGCGGTGAAGTTACGCAAGTTTCGAGAAGCAACTGGAATACTACCATCGAGGAGGAGTGTTGAAGTAGGCGATGGTGAAGAGTAGTCTAGTTACCAATGATTGTTTATGATAGTTAAATAATCAGAAAATTTGTTCATTACCGTTCTGAATCTCAAACTGAGTAGATGTTTTATTACGGTCTACGACTACATTTACAATATTTCGTGCTACAAATTATTAATTGAAGTGCTTATGCCCTTTTTAAAACTGACTCTTGAGTCACAAAAATCTATGTTAGCGCGGAAAATGCTCAGTCTCCTAAGCCAAACGCGTATGCAAAGTTTCATTCGAATAAAAATATATCGAAAATAATTTTCCACATTTCCAGGTCGTTTCGGCTGGAAACGCTCTTGCCGAAAATTTTTTTTTCTGTGTGGTTTTTGCAACACTTTATTTTTTTTTATTAGCATTTAAATTAATTGATTGGTAAAGGTTTTTTTTTATTTTTGTTTTGTGATTGTGTTTTATTTTTCATCTTGTGCATAATTATGACCTCTCCGGAGGCTAAAGTTGTACGCATTAAGCATTACCATCCGTTCTCAAAGGGACCCTGGATTGTCTTTTATCGGCCTAGAGATAAACCTTTGAAAACTCTCGACATTTCGAGAGAATTGCTGCATAAATATCCTGGTGTCTCGATTCACAAAAAGAGATTTAATATACTGCGTGTAGAAGAGCCGAACTTTGAAATAGCTAATAAGATTGCTGATAATGAAATCTTTAATATCGAATATTGTGTATATGTCCCTTCGCGAAATGTGGAGATCGATGGTGTTGTCTCCGATGTGAGTCTGTCTGTCGAGGACTTGAAACGAGCTTCTGGTTGCTTCAAGAACTCTAAAGTCGCTCGTGAGCTTGTTACTATACTGGATGTAAAACAACTACATTCAGCATCGTTGCAAGACAAAAAAAAGTTTATCAACTTTCCGACTCGTTTCGGGTGACATTCGCCGGTTTGGTTCTCCTAAACTTTGTTAAGTTAGATGGAGCTTTTTTCCCGGCGCGCCTTTATACACCAAGGGTATATAATTGACAACTGCAAAAGACTGGGGCATTCGGCCAGTCATGGCAGCAACAAATTTCGTTGCGGCCAGTGTGCTGAAAACTGGGATTCTTGCACACAAGCTGTGCAGAAATGTATTCATTGTGGTGAGAATCCTCACCCTTTGCAGGAGTGCCCAAGGTACAAAAGGCAATCCAATAATGTGCAGCGTTCCATCACTGGACGCTCCAGGCAGTCTTATGCAGAAATGCTTAAGTCTGCAACAGCCGCTCAAGATGAAAACCAATTTTCGATGTTGTCAGCTGATGAATGGAACTCTGACTCATCTGATGGAGGTGATTCTACGGTGGTACACGCACTCGGATCCTCAAAAAGGAAACGTTGCTCTCCGAAAGTGCGCCGTAAGATAACAAAAGTCTCCTCGAAAAGATTGCAACATGGCTAATGGCTCGAAAAAGATTGCAAAATGGCTAATGGGGAAGAAATTCAAAAACCGAAGGCTCCTATTGCACCAACTACTGGATGCAGTAGAGACTTTCCTCCATTACCTAAAAAGAATATCAATAATAATAAAAAACGGTACTCCTCAAATTTTCCAAAAGGAATCCAAGTCCGATTGAGGATTGATAGCTTTTTCGGACATAGTGGCATTCATTTTGGACCTGTTCAATATACAAGACCCTCTTAGAAGCTTAGTTTCTGCCTTGCTTCCGGCATTAGAATCATACCTTAAGCAATTGACTGTTTCATGGCCCCTCCTTGCATTGATCATATCTTTCGATGGATAATTCATTGAATCAGGTCGAAGATATGATCACTGTACTAAACTCGTGCAAGTTCTTAGTTCAAAATTCCGATTGTGATATATTTGCTCTTTGTGAAACATGGCTTTCTTCAGAAAATGAACTCAATTTCCAAGATTTTAACATTATACGCCTGGATAGAGACGATTTTTATGGAGGAGTGCTTTTGGGGATCAAAAAGTGCTACCCTTTCTACAAAATTTCTCTACCAGCTCTTTCAGGCGTCGAAATCGTCGCTTGTCAAGTAACTGCAAAGAATAAAGACCTTTGCAAAGCTTTAGTTTACGTTCCTCCCAGAACTTACATTAGCCGCAGTCAACTCTGAAGTTTAGTTTATATTTTACCGTCTCCTGTATTGATTCTGGGTGACATGTATTCCCATGGTACTGGGTGGGGGAACCTATACGATGACAATAGGGCGGTTATTTTTTACGATTTATGTGACGATTTCAATTTGTCAATTTTGAACCCTGGTGAAGTAACACGCATACCTAAACCTCCTGCTCAAGAAAGCAGACTCGACCTATCTTTCTGTTCAAAATCGCTTTCATTGGACTGTCTGTGGAAAGTCCTTAATGATCCCCATGGTAGCGATCACTTACCGATCATCATTTCAATTGGCCCTCAACCTTCAGAACCATCTCGAGTTCCGTTCGACCTCACAAGGAACATCGATTGGCAAAAATATGCAACGGCGGTGACAATCGGTACTGAATCCGTCGATACACTTCCACCGTTGGAAGAATATCGATTCTTTGCCGATCTCAAAAAAAAGCTCATTTGAAGCACAAAAAAGAAAAGTTCCAAGTGCACCCTTCAAAAGGAGACTAGCTACACCTGGCTGGGACGATGAATGCACAAAATTGTATTTGCAAAAATCTGACGCTTTCAAAGCTTTTCGTAGACACATGACTTCCACTTACTTCGAGGAATATTCAAAGCTTGAAACACAGCACAAACAACTTGTCAAAGCAAAACAACGCGGTTATTGGCGAAATTTTGTCGAGGGACTCTCACGAGAAACCTCAATGACCACCTTGTGGAGGGCGGCTCGCAACATGCGTAACCGCTAATCTACTAATGAGAGTGATGAATACTCCAACCGATGGATATTCGAGTTCGCGAAAAAGGTCTGTCCGGATTCTGTTCCAGCAAAACATATTTTTCGAGAAACGTCTCTAAACGGTGGCTCTCTGGACAGACCATTTACAATGCTGGAATTCTCTATGGATCTTCTTTCTTCAAATAACTCCTCACCCGGATGTGATATGATAAAATTCAATCTCCTGAAAAATCTCCCAGATATCCCCAGATATCGCAAAAAGATGCTTGCTGGACTTGTATAATTCTTTACTTCGAAACAACACTGTACCGCCTGAGTGGAGACAGGTCAAAGTAATAGCTATTCAAAAACCCGGTAAACCAGCGTCAAATCATAATTCATACCGTCCGATTGCTATGCTCTCGTGCATTAGGAAATTGTTGGAGAAAATGATCCTTCGAAATACACAGTTTGGGTTCCGTAAGAGTAAAGGAACAAATGATTGTCTAGCGCTGCTTTCCTCAGATATTCCACTGGCCTTTGCGCACAAGGAGCAACTGGCTTCAGTATTCCTGGACATTAAGGGGGCTTTTGATTCAGTTTCCATTGAAATCCTGTCAGAAAATCTGCAGAGATGTGGACTTCCCGGAATTTTAAATAATTTTTTGTACAATTTGTTGTCAGAAAAGCAAATGAACTTTTCACTTGGACAGCTGACAACTTCCAGAACTAGTTACATGGGTCTGCCCCAAGGCTCATGCCTCAGCCCCCTTCTTTATATCTTTTACGTCAAAGATATTGACAATTGTTTGGCAGAACAATGCACGCTAAGACAACTTGCTGACGACAGTGTGGTTTCCTTAAGAGGCTCACATGCCGTCAACTTGAAAGGACCATTGCAAAATTCCCTAGATAACCTATCTTCTTGGGCTAGGAATCTAGGGATCGAATTTTCACCGAAGAAAACTGAACTGGTAGTGTTTACTCGAAAGCGGTACCTAGCCCAATTGTAGCTTAATCTTTTGGGCAGAAACAATACCCAATCATTATCTTTCAAATACCTTGGGGTCTGGTTTGATTCAATGTGCACTTGGAATGCCCACATTACGTATTTGAAACAAAAATGCCAAAGAAGGATAAATTTTCTTCGTTCAATTTGTGGCACATGGTGGGGTGTTCATCCTGGAAACCTCGTAACTCTTTATAAAACAACTATTCTCTCTCTTCTAGAGTATGGCTCTCTTTGCTTTCTCTCGGCAAGAAAAAGTCACCTTCTAAAATTGGAACGAATTCAATATCGTTGTCTGCGTAATGCTCTTGGCTGTATGCACTCAACGCATAACATGAGTCTCAAAGTTCTGGCAGGAGTTAAAACCCCTCCAGAATTGGTTCTGGGAGCTCTCGCTCAGAATATTAATCAAATGTGGAGTGAAAAATGCATATGCAATAGAAAATTTTGAAGAAATGTTAGGGCAGAACACACAATCTCGATTTATGAGAATTTACCACCACTACATATCGTCGGATATGTGTCTTCCGTGCTATACTCTAGACCGTGCTCACTTCACCTATAGCAGTTCCTCAATTCATTATGATCTTTCCATGAAACAAGCATCTCATGGGATTCCGGATAAACTTCGTTCTATAATGATTCCGCGTATTTTACTGAAAAGTACCAACACGTCAATTCTGAAAGAAGGTTTTTCACTGATGGGTCTCGCCTCAATGGATCTACTGGCTTCGGTGTCTTCAATGAAAACTCTAGCGCCTTCCACAAACTTCAGAAACCTTGTTCTGTTTATGTTGCTGAGCTGGCAGCAATCAACTTCGCGTTGGGGATGATTTCCAACATGCCCGCAGACCATTAATTCATCTTCTCGGACAGCCTCAGTTCGATTGAGGCTCTCCGGTCGATGAAACCTAGTAAACACTCATCTTATTTCCTATCAAAACTAAGGGAACAGATGAGTGTGCTGGTCGAAAGATCATGTTTGATCACCTTTGTACGAGTCCCTTCACATTGCTCAATCCCAGGCAATGGGAAAGCGGAGGCGATTTGAATGATAAACAAATTTCACACGATGAATTTTACCATTTAGTACGTCAGAGTACCCTTTCGAGTTGGCAAACCAATTGGGACACTGGAAATCTAGGACGGCTGTTACATTCCATCATTACAATTGTTTCATCGAAGGCGTGGTTTGAGGACCATCCGTGTGATGAGTAGACTCATGTCCAACCACTATCAATTAGATGCACACCTCTATCGAATTAACCTCGTGGACAGCAATCTTTGCCGGTGACATCGATCACGCAGTCTGGCAATGCACGGATAATGCCACCGCCAGTACACGACTCTTGAATACCCTGGAGGCCCAAGGAAGACAACCTTATGTTTCTATGAGAGATGTGTTGGGATCTCGCGATCTGTGTTATATGCAATCGATTTATGTGTTTCTCCAAAGGTCTAGTATGAGAGTGTAATCTGCTAGTGTGTTTTTTTTCTTTTCAATATTTATTAGTTTGTGTTTGTTTTGTTCCGATATCTGAGGAGTCTCATCGTTGCCCAAGGGTATCCGCAACCGACCGAACACAAAAAGGGGGCCCAGACCATACCGCACATCGTTAAAGTGCTGGCGATAACTATCTGATGAGACTACAGCATCCCATTTCCAAGTTCCTCTGTCCAATCCATCCCAAAAAATTTCACCTCTTTTAACCTCGGGTAAACCGCGAGTAAACGGCCCCAGTCATACTAATGCTAGTATTAAGGCATTCATTATGTTAAAAGAAAACAATGAATTATCGGCTCCGTAAAGCCTGCCAAATAAATGAACAAGTTAAAAAAAAAAGTTCCTTCAAGTAATGAAAACGTGAAGTAGGATAGTCAGCAAAACCTAAAAACATCGCATTTTTGAAACAACTTATCTCACAAACTAAAATACATACATCGCCATTTTTTTTTTATATTTCACGTAAAACTGTCCAAATCTTGAAGGCAAAAATATAAAAACGAGGAAGCTCATTGGTCCCGAAACCATGAAAACCTTAAAAAACTAAAAGAGTTGATGTTTTCGTAATCAGTATTGCAGTAAAGGAGGTATTTATCTATTTTTGCTATATATTCTAGTTCTATTAGATTAACTTTCATTTGCAATTTTAATTTATGGAATCGGCCCAGTGATTCAAAAATATGGGTATTCAATTATGTTTTGAAAAAAAAAAGCCCATTTGAAAACAGTCCATTTTTTGAACCACCCGAACGCAGAAACGGCCACCCTAATAAAACAATAAAAACATACGGGTCAAATATTTTTCGAAGGTGAACAAAACTACCAATTATTATGAAAATCTAAGCGATCGGTTTTTTTTTTCTATGGAATTGCTGTATTTTAATACATATTTTTTATTTAGATATATATATATATATATATTATATATATATATATATATATATATATATATATATATATATATATATATATATATATATATATATATATATATATATATATATATATATATATATATATATATATATATATATATATATATATATATATATATATATATCTATATAAATCTATTTATACATATATATATATATATATATATATATATATATATATATATATATATATATATATATATATATATATATATATATATATATATATATATATATATATATATATATATATATATATATATATATATATATATATATATATATGTAAATATATATTTATATATATATAATACATATATATATATATATATATATATAAATATATATATATATATATATATATATATATATATATATATATATATATATATATATATATATATATATACAGCGATTCCACGGGAAAATAATAGAGTTGAAAAAAAAAGTTGTCCGATTTTGCTCAAAATCGCTTGGTATGTTCTTCATTGAAAATAATTAGACCCATATTTCTTTATTTTTTTATTAGGATGCCCATGTTCGATATAGGGTTACCAGAAAAATCGACATTTTTCGGAATTTTTTATTCAAAAAAAATCATAACTTCTGAATTATTGGATCGATTTGCAATATATTTTCATGAATAGAAAGCTTATTACTTTTTGTTTTTATTAAATATATTGGTTAAAATAATTAATGTACTCAAATTTTCTAAAATGGTCAATTTTTTTTTTTTTTTTTTTTTTTATTTTTTTACCCCACCACCATTTTTTTTTTTTTTTTTTTTTTTTGAAATTTAAAAATTTTTTATATAAATATTACATTTTTTTTCTAAAAATTTATTTTTCCCTTTTTTTATAAATTATTTTTTTTTTTAAAATAAAGTACCCATCAAAAGTAGGGGAGGCTGGTCCAATTAAATGTAAGCATAGCATAGCATAGCATAGCATTTTCCGACCATACACAATCCTGGGTTGGTTGTTGTAGAGACGATGGAAGCGCCAGAAGAGCTGCCTTGGGTGTGACAGGCTCTTCATCCATCAATCTCTTTGTACAACACCTGGCCAGGTCCTTATGATCAGCAAGGGATGGGAGGGAAGTGTTGATTAGATGTCTACTTAAGAAGATGCTGAGAACTCATGCTACCTTCATAGACATCTGGAGTTGGAAGTTGCATGGGATTATGCGGGAGGCTTTCCTTGGCGAGAAAGCATATGTATATTTATATGTATATTGGTCGTTGGGAGTGACGAATCTAAGAAAATTAATGCACTCCTTCGTTGTCCACACAGGCGTTTCCTACTTGTATTCATGTTCCAAATCCAAGGGAGTAGTGCCTTTTCTTGCGTGGGAGCATGTCTGTCGGTTGGGACACGAGCACTAACTCTTGTCCTAGCCTTTTATGGCTTATGGTTATAGCGCCATTACTCGCTTTCTGAAAAGAGAAGAAGGACACGCCGACACAGAGTCATACGCTCATACACATACACACATACAGCCGCACACCACACACACACATGCACACACACGCACACACACACTTACACTTACACATTCACATATTCATGGTTTGTAAATAGCTTTAGATTGAACCAAATGGTCAAAATATTTATGTACGGAATTTCCCCCGCTGAACAACAAACGTTACGGGAGCTAAAACACTACTGATATCAAAAATATAAAAAGTAAAAAGTACTTAGCTGAATTCCATGTAATTACTTGTCCGATCCAAAAAGCCCGATCAGGCAACTAGCATCGAGCAATGCCCATAACCTCCAGCTGGAGACTGAAGACACGGGTATCGTTTAATCGCACAATTTCTTCATAATTCGACTCAAAGCACAGAAAAATCACTCAAAATGACCCTAATGTGGAATAATTCAAAATATGAGTTATGTTTACTCAGCCGTGGTTTACGCTTCAACTCAAATTCGGCATGAGTGCCTCTGCAATCCTTATGAGCACTCATGCTGAATTTGGACGCTAACGGACCATTGTGGTTCCAGTTATAGCGTAGACCATGGCTGAGTAAACCCTAGCAATGTTGGTCTCTGCTTTTAAACAATTTGAGGCTGATTTATATCTCTTACATATAATGGGGTCAGAATTGGACCAGCCTCCCCTACTTTTGATGGGTACATTACTTCACAAATAAAACTAGATTTGTAAACATAGATATCATGAATTTATTAGGAATAAGTTTGATAACTTCAATGAAATGATTCCCGCAGTTATTTTGAACTGATGGAAAATGATGCTCATTCCATGTGTGTATGGGCAAAAAACTTGAAATTTAAAAAAAAAATGTAACTCAAAAACGGCTCGATGAACATTTCTTAATTTTTGATATGTTATGTAAAAATATATATATTTATATATATATATATATATATATATATATATATATATATATATATATATATATATATATATATATATATATATATATATATATATATATATATATATATCTATATGTATGAATATTTATATATATATATATATATATATATATATATATATATATATATATATATATATATATATATATATATATATATATATATATATATATATATATATATATATATATATATATATATATATATATATATAAATATATATGTATATATATGTCAATATATATATATATTTATATATATATATATATATATATATATATATATATATATATATATATATATATATATATTATAATAAATATAAAAATCTAAAAACATATATATATATTGATGTATAGACATATAAATATATAAAGATATATACATATAGATATATATATATTTATGTATATATATATATATATATATATATTTATATATATATATATATATATATATATATATATATATATATATATATATATATATATATATATATATATATATATATATATATATATATATATATATATATATATATATATATATATATATATATATATATATATATATATATATATATATATATATATATATATATATATATATATATATATATATATATATATATATATATATATATATATATATATATATATATATATATATATATATATATATATATATATATATATATATATATATATAAATATATATATATATATATATATATATATATATATATATATATATATATATATATATATATATATATATATATATATATATATATATATATATATATATATATATATATATATATATATATATATATACATCTATATGTATAAATATTTATATATATATGCATATATATATATATATATATATATATATATATATATATATATATATATATATATATATATATATATATATGTATATATATATGTCAATATATATATTAATTATATATATATATATATATATATATATATATATATATATATATATACATAAATATATAAATATAAAAACATATATATATATTGATGTATAGACATATAAATATATAAAGATATATACATATTGAGATATATATATTTATGTATATATATATATATATATATATATATATATATATATATATATATATATATATATATATATATATATATATATATATATATATATATATATATATATATATATATATATATATATATATATATATATATATATATATATATATATATATATATATATATATATATATATATATATATATATATATATATATATATATATATATATATATATATATATATATATAATTTCAACTCGGGGCCTTCGGGGCACGTTTTAAAAAAAATAACTTAACTCGTTAACTACCTGTAAAGAACTGAATTTATTTTACTTCCTAAGTCATACAGAGGCCTCAAGCTCCTAACGAAATTCCTGACTAAGCATTATGCTATTGCTGCTGCTCGTGTCTGTTGACTCTGCATTCCCGGTGCTGGTGCTGGTTTCGTATTCTAGGTGTGTGTCCGTTGAGCTGTTGCCAGGCCGTTAGCGTTGGTATGTACTCTTCATAATTTTCATACTGTGTTGTTTCCTGATTATTTATTTGAGCTTCTTGCCTTTGGTAAGGCATCATCTGTTTTGATTGTCCTGAGGGGTCAGGTTTGATGTATGGTACAACTTGTTTTTGAAATTGGGGATTCGGTTGAAATTGACTTTGGTATTGAGAATTTTGAATAGGCTGCCTTTGGTGTTGGAAATTTTGAAGAGGCTGTCTTTGATACTGGGAATTTTGAGGAGGCTGTCTTTGATACTGAGAATTTTGAGGACCTGCATTTTGAAATTGTGGTCTGAAATTAGCTTGTGGAGTAAATCTTTGAAAGCTTTGAGTGGGAGTTTGATATTTATTGGCATGCCAACTATTTTGTGGTGCCACTGGTTTATTTAAAGGTTTTTGTTGTGGTGCCATATTTTTCGAATATTTCTCCTTTCTGCGCTGGCTAGCATTAAATTGCTCTCTTGCGCTTTGATAAGCTTCGTTTAAACTTTTCGGACGCGACACTCTAGTCAATGTAGAGTATGGTTCGTCAAGCCCGTCAATGAAAGAATTTAAAATCATGTCCTCATAGCTGTTTGAAAATGTTTTAATACATTTTTTCATTTCGTTATCCAAGGATAGTTTTGCAATAATGTCCGAGAGAAGTTCCCGGCATTCATTGTAGAAATCGGTAATGTTTCTCGTGTGCCACAAAGGTCCCTCTTGTCCCCGAAATATTCAATCAATACTTTTTTCATTTCACTCCACTCACACTCGGTGTGCCTAGCTACGAGTGCGTCGCTCGCCTCGTCTACAATTTTATCACGAATTACACTAAGCCACAGAGGCATGACGGAATTTATGTCTGCTGTGGGTGGGCACAAACTTTTTGCATGATCCAGTTTTTCTTCAACTGAGCTTAGCCAGGCGGCTAGTGATTTCTTGTCGCCTTTGTATGGGACGATTAATTTTGTTGCATCTGGTATACGAGATGCGTCAAATGAGGAAACACGGCCTCTAGCAGAGGGCATTGCCGTACCAGACGGACCTGCCTCTCTTTCATCTAAGCGATCTTGCGTCATTGTCGCAATTTGTAATCTCTGCTCTTCGATTCGAGCAGCGAGTTGCTCAATCTGTCTTTGTAAATCTTCTGACATTTTTCTGGTTAACATACACTACACTTTGTTGGAAAATTAAAATTCTCACTTTCTAAACACTTACACTATCTGAATTACGATTACTCACAATAAATTTGCTTCACGTTACGCCACGATTTTTTGCTACGGTTTCACTTATTTATCATCAACGGTTTGTTAATTAATATTAGGAAGGTTTGTTAGGAAGAAAGGATAGATAGTAAATCAAAAGTTTGGACACTCACCACAATTCGACTGGTTTTCCACCAGCCAAGCATGAAGCGGATGGTGTTCCTGGGATGGGTTGCTGGTATTCCGCCAGATAATCCACAAATCCTTGGTGTTTGACGATGTTCGCTCGTCACTTGGAAGCGTCGGATTGTCACAAGGTGGCCGCTGAGTTTCACTCACTGCTTATCGATAATCCGCCGGAAAGGAGCAGCACCGGATGAAAATCACAACTGGTTTTCAGCACAAATCCCTTATTAATCCGTTAAGGATGGCACAGTTCTAGAAATCCACTCGCGACACTTAGAAACACTTGTTACAAATCCGCGCCGACCACGACAATTACAACTCGGGGCCTTCAGGGCACATTTTAAAAAAATAACTTAACTCGTTAACTACCTGTAAAGAACTGAAT
>JAHHFK020002257.1:0-27346 GCA_024533555.2 Aedes koreicus | reverse complement strand
AAGCCTCAGGCCAATCGTCGGAGTGGAACTGTCGACCGGAAACTGCGTGGTAAGATTTTGAAGACGATTAAGAGGAATCCCAATCTGTCGGACCGTGATTTGGCCAGAAAATTCAGTGCTGCCCATAGTACCGTGAGGAGAACTCGACTCCGGGAAGGAATCAAGTCGTATCGAGCTAGCAAGCAGCCAAATCGGACCATAAAACAGAATAGTGTGGCCAAAATCCGTGCTCGGAAGCTATACGACCAGGTGCTGACCAAGTTCGACGGGTGTCTTCTGATGGAAGATGAAACCTTTGTCAAGGCTGACTTCGGGTAAATCCCAGGTCGAAAATTTTACTTGGCAACGGCTCGGGGGATGTTCCAGCCAAATTTAAATTTGAAAATTCATGATTTGGCAGAGCATTTGCAGCTGTGGCAAAAAAACGAAAGTTTTCGATACAAATAACTATACCAAAAAGAGTGTCTCCAAAAACGAATTTTGCCGTTCATTCGATCCCGCGACCATCCCGTAATGTTTTTTTTCCAGATTTGGCAAGCTGTCATTACAGCAAAGTCGTTCAAGAATGGTAAGCAGAGAAAGGGGTCTAGGTTGTTCCGAAAAACCTGAACCCACCCAACTGCCCCCAGTTCCGCCCTATTGAGAAATACTGGGCAATCATGGAAGACTCAAGGCAAAGGGAAAGGTTGTCAAAGACATCAATCAGCCAGCAAGACTCCAACTAAGGTAACTGACCGGAAATACCATCGATTTCGGGCTAGTACCTGTGTCGTCTCCCTGCGTTCTGCCGGGTGACACCAACAGAAAACGGCACAGGCTGTCTCCGTCTCACTAAAACCACTCCAATCTTCATCGACCGGCAGTACCAGCCGGGCGGGAGTAGGCTCAGATGATCATACCTGACATGCGCTAATCTGGCTCTGAACACGGTATTCCATTGAAGGATCGTGTTAACTCTCGCGTGGCCTCTTTTTTTGCATAGATAACCATGGGATTATTATAGCGACTACTTCATGTGGGTTTTTGATAGTTTTTGAAGGGGAGACCAATGGAGGTTCAAGGAGCCTCAGTCATCACACAACCTCAAGAGGAAGCGATTTTTTTCACCAAAGGTGGTCTCACCAGATCCCCTCCTAGCAGTAAGGCGGGATCCGGCGGCGCATCAGACATGTCCGGAAGCGAAACGGCATCGGAAGCAGATGCCTTCACGAAAATTAGCGAGACCATGGAAAGAAAGCGGAACACGCTGTTCAAATTTATGGTGGTGCCCGAGCAGTTAAATGCTATGATCGACTTCACGTCGAAAGCACCTGAACCGAAGCCTTTGAAAGCTTCGTAGGGCCATGCAGGCTGCATGCAGAGAGCTGGATGAACTAAAAGCCAAGCATCCAGCCAATTAACGGGTTAGGGAAATGGCCAACCTAGTCGCGGTGGAGAAGGACAGAAAGATGGTCTCCAAGCACACCCTCCCGTCTCCGTGGGAGGTTCCACCACATCCACCATGGGGGTAGGGACGTCTTAGCGGGCGAGGCAATCTCCCTGGGATGTGACCCCATCGGCCCGAGGACATACGCGGAGGTTTTTGACTGCCCACGGTTTGACTCAATGCAAAGCGCGATGCTTGTTATCAACGAGGCAGACACCAGCTCAGAAAATGTCGTCCACATAATGTGTCGCGATAAAAATACGCTGAACGGAGCCATTACGCAAATTATGTCGGATCTGTAGCCAAAATGGCGTGAAGTTCAAGCGAGCAATTGAATAAAGCAGCTGATAATCGGCCTTAGGGGATGTTGCATCGCCGGAGAACTCTTTGTCGGTGTAGGGCAAATTCGCCACCAGGAGCTACTCGAGTCATATGCAGTGGAGACACGAGGGATTTCCGCTGGTGGTCTCTCCGTCGGCGTAAGATAGATTCAATGTCGGGGATCAAGTCTATTGTGTCGAGGCTGGGAACTTGTGCCATTTAGCTGAATATTAGTAGCTCATAGATAATGGTGATGCCGACTGCAGCATGCCCGAGTAACATGGCCAAAACCATCCAGCTTTTTTAAGTTTTATTAAAGCTTTATGAAAGCCACTAGAAATCAATTTGATTTAATTATGGCACCAAGAGGTACCTGTAGGTTTGCTATTTTAGTCAGGTTTATGAGAACCTACACAGCATGTTTACAACTATCTTAAAACTTTGTTTTCTTAAATTCCTTTTCCTCCTATCAAAGGTTTTATTTCGCTCATGTTCATATGAGCTCGAAAAATGCTGTTTTGAAATTCTGTTTTAAGACTTACTCATATTATTTTATTAAAGCTAGTTGATAAAGCATTTAAAAACCATTTTGGCTCTAGTAAATGCATTAAGCTGAAAATGGGCATTGAGGGTTTTAAAACGGCAAAAAAAAACATGATCAAATAATTTATAGTAGTCATTGCGAGGATAAATTGACTTTTTATCAAAACTGTGATTTTTTCCAATCTCCATATTGAAATAAGGTCTGAATCCGCAATAATCTGGACACCTCAAAACATGAATAAAACATAAATTTCGCATTATATTTCCGTCGTAGTTGTTTATTTCAGATTCATGGGATGTGTTTTAACAATTCGTGAAGACAAAACATAGTTATTCGGTATTGGCATAAAATTTTCGAACTTTGCGCTTAACTCCGTCCATTACGGTTTGTACAGACTCTTCAGTAATCGTAGAAGCCATCTTTGTCCAAATTTGCTGGAAGTGTTTGATGTCTTTGATTCTTTGCTTCTTTCCAGAAAACTTCCGCTTCATCGGAGCCCAATATCTCTCGATTGGTCGTAACTCTGGGCAATTTGGCGGGTGTGAGGTTTTTGGGACAATGTTCACTTGATTTGCTTGGTACCATTCTATCACAGTTTTAGCATAGTGGCATGATGCCAAATCGGGCCAGAACAAAGGTTCTTCTTTGTGAATTTTGATGAAGGGTAGCAATCGCTTCTGCAGACACTCTTTCTGATAGATCTCCTTGTTGATTGTGCCTGTAGTGACGAAAGATTTACTCTTTTTGCCACACGTGCAAATTGCTTGCCACACAAGGTATTTTTTTTGGGAAATTTCGATGCCTTCTTCGTTCTGAAATGCTCAGCTGTAGCATTTCTGGCCATAGAAGAATAAAAAGCCAGCCCTGGAAGCTGCTTGAAATCCTCCAGGACATAAGTTTCATCGTCCATAACAACGCATGAAAACTTCGTCAAATATTCGCAGTAAAAACGTCGAGCCCGTGATTTTGCTGCCAAGTTCTGTTTGTCGTTGCGATTTGGAACTGTTTTTACTTTATAAGACTTAAGTCCCAAACGTTGTTTTGATTTTTGGACAAAACCAGGCGACATCCCTATTTTACGAGCCACCGTTCGAATGGAGAGATTTGGGTTTTTCGTTAATATCCTTTTCACCTTTCGGTCCATGACAGCGCGCTGATCCAATGTTTTTGTCACTTCTCGGTTTCCTCTCCACCGTCAAACGTTCCGAAAATGATTTGAGCGCATCGTGAACAGTGGATTTAGGCAAATCCAATGTTTTTGCAAGGTCCCGTATTGACAAGTCAGGATTTGCCGTACGCCCGTACAAAATTCGCTCGCGCACTTGTTTTTCTTTCGTCGCCATCTTGAATACTAAACATGAAATGTAAACATCAATCATAGTCTTTTTCATCATAGACTCGCAGCTACACCACAGTGAAATTTTTCATTCCTACGTGCAACATTTCAAAAGTTACAATGATTTGAAAGTGTCCGGATTAATGTGGATACTGACCTTATAAGAAATAATTTAAATGTGGAACAACAAATGCACCAAATTTTAAATGAAATTCAAGTGAACTGTAGATCGGAGTCCAATTTCGGCATTTTTTAAGATAACCTTATTGAAGTCCATAAATTTTCCAGTATTTCATGATTAATTGTTCGATTACATTTGTTTTAATTATGTTTTTGTTGTTGTAAATTCGCATAATTTCCGAGGCGCATTAGGTGTCGGCTCTCATTGTGCCAATATTCACTATAAAATTAAATGCGCATATGGTTTGGAGCATCATACGCTGTAAAAAAATCAATTTGTGTTGGATATTTTGCTATCAAACAAAATTTCCCGCAACACTAGAACTTTTTTCTTAGGCATTATTTACTGCTAAAAGAATCAGAAGAGCAGAGAATCTAACAAAGCAGAACAACAAAAACCAACCACGATATCACAGTGAAGTTTGACAGCTGTGGTCAATTGGTCGTATGCTGGTTTTCATGGCAGCCAAAAGGTTTTATAAAAGGTTTTATTAACTTGTTTACACAACCGTCTACAGTTTGGGCCAATTTGTACAAATTTTGGCTTTAAGAAACATAGAGGAGGTGTTGATAGACAAACCAGATTTGAATGCAGTTCTATCAACAAAGGCTGGAGGAGTGCCATACGGCTGGAATAAAACTAAAATTGTTACTTGGGGATAATCTTATTCAACTGCATAAGTCAGTCAGTCCGGAAAAGTCGTATGATTATCAATGCTCAAGAAATTAACATCGACGGCATGGCAGATTCGTTCAGTACAGAGCATTTCTCAGATCCACAACACCAAGATCTAAATTCCTATTTTAATAGAGATAGAGACTCTATTAGTTTTAACCAAAAGTGACATCATCTTTTTTGAACCTGTACCAATTCAAAATAAGTCTCATTGTTCTGTCATTTATTTACTTGCAACCGAAATTTTTTTGATCGAATTCTGAGCTTAAGTAAACTCTCCAACAATGCTAAAAAATAATATTTCCAGTGGAAAATTTCCACTCAATAGTACTGTCAGCCCTTCTATCAAATGTGCTTTGAAGCAAAACTTTCCTTGTATAAGAAATTTCCTCCACATTTCCCGATTTAATTAATTCGAAGCAATTATTTCAACCGGAGCGTAATACGAAAGTGACGTTTCCTTGCCCGTTAATCCAAAGCAATCAAAATATAAAATCCACCCAGTCGTGTCCATAGCTAATTAACGACCATCATCTGTTCCCGAATCAAACACGACTTCTTTTAATCTTTAATCATCAAACCCTCCCACCGAAATGGCCATTTGCAGCCAATGATTTTTCGCTGCCCTGAAAACATTAAAAATGTCATTCCGTTGTGCTGGAAGCATCTGATTTCCATTCCCCGGCTTCCGGCTGGTTGTTTAAAATAAACACATTCGTCTTGCTTGCCTCTTTCGGCCTTTCTGACGGTTGGATAAGAATGGCAGAACAGCAGCCGTCCGATTGCCGACCGAAAGTGACCCGGGGGCCATTCAAATTTTCAACACTTGATGCCTTTTCCGCTTTCCCCTGCGCTTTTCCCTTGCCGCATACGCTGACATGTCGGATACAGCTGAGGGACAGCGGCAGGCAACCTTTCACCATCACTTCCAGGATACGTTATTTCGGGACTCGGTGTTGATTTGAATTCTCCAAATGCTGAACAACGAGCTGAAATCTCAGGCGTAAAAAGTCATTTCGACGTATAATTAAGCTTTAACGTTCCACTTTTCCGATATTGTATTTTGGGGAAGGATGGGAGTTGAGATGGAAAATGCTCGCTCGCTTAAAGTGGAGGCCCACATATAACGGTGGTGGAGGGATCTACCACATCAAGGCAGTCATTGCCGGTGCGGTGAAAAGGGTTTGTGATACTGTCCAGTTTTTTTCTTCTCTTCTCTCCTTATATCCACTCCGTGTGTGTTTTGACGGCAAACAACGACGCTCTGGGAATGAGGGTTTAAACTGGGGATCCGAAGGCTTTCCTCGCAGATAAGAGGACCACTGCTGTTCCACAACGTTCGGTCGTGGGTAGATTAGATAAGAGCCGGATACGAAAGTGTGTATTTAGGACGATATGAAGACGGGGATAGTGGTTGTCGGAGCGCCAGATTCCAGGAGGAAGGGTCATCTATATGAACATGTTAGCCACTTTTTCGGGATTTGTTCTAGGAAGTGGATTTTCTGTTTTCTGATGGGAATGAACCTTGCTGAAGTGAACCAGATACCCGACTTCAAACGGGCAGCAAGCGACCAGGGGTTCTGGCTAACGGCGTGAGAATTGTACAATCTGGGTGGCTAAATGGGATACTTTTGGATCTGGATGGGATCTGATTTGAGGGAAAATGGAAACATGGTCACAATATTAAAGCGCAGTCATTTTTGGTACAGAACTCCAAATGGTTATCCGGTGCGCCTGGGTTCGACAATGGTTTATGGTGAAGGAAGTCATCGATTAACATTCGAAAGTTGTGCTACATAATGTAGCAGAAATCATCCCAAAAATAGATGCATAAACGAAAAGACCATCTTGTGCAAATATTTACAATTTCAATCGAAGCAGTTCAATCCCTGCCAGCATCATCGATCGAAATCAATTGTCCAATTTTCCTTCTCCATTTCGATCGTCATCCGGAGCTCCAGCGAAAAAAGAAAACAGGCCCATTTCGAATTCTCAATTGAAAATTTCCGAGGGAAATTAATTCAATCGCTCTCGGGTGACTAAAGGCGGGAAAGTCAATCTGTTGTTGAATTGAACCGAAGTAGGAACGGCAAGTTGGCGATAGCGAGTTTCGATAACCTTATTGACTTTGCAATCAACCGGAGACGATTGTTGTTGCCGAATCGCTTTCTTTTTTCTTTGCGGTGGAGGCTGACGTATTTTTTTCCCCTATCGTTCTGGGCGGTTACGTCCAGGGGAAGTGGAGGCAATCAGAAAAATAACATCTCATTTCAATAAAAATTATGATAAACAAACGATTCTGGATACTTCTGGATAGATCAAAATAAGACTTTTTAAAGGTGAGCAAATGTTGACCGAATGCAAATGAGTTTGATTCAAGTTATGAGCTGTTCTCAACTATATACGTCAGCATAGTTAAATTTCTGGAGGAAGCAAGCTAATATAAGCAATGTGACGTAGATTGCTGCCTGCTCATTCTCTGAAGCCGTATTAAACCAACCTTTTCCTTCAGACTCCCGATGACTCATCCCCTCTCATTCCAGCTCGCCGCAGACTAACCTCCGGGATAAATACAAATTAAACATAAGAAATAAATCTTTATGAATGTTCAGTACGTGTTTATTAGGTTCATCGTGTGTCAAGGAGGATGTTCTGCGTCTGACGATGCCCGACGGCATCGAGGACAGAGTAATGGAAGTAGCTTTCCATTCGTGTTTACAAGGAGCATGTATTCATGTGAACCATGATGCGTTGCAGCACCCGCAGGACTCGCTCTTTCTCTCCAAAGCAGGGACTCCCATTTTGGGGTGAACCAAAATGTGGAACTGCACTATGCTCTGCTCGTGTTTGTTGCCACTATCTCTTCGAGCACTTTGCAAGTGGAGTGCCGGAGTTGTACATGACGGTACGAAGCCTCCACACAAATTGCATAATTTATTGCTCATTAAAATGCTTGTCTCTCTTGGTGTGTGGAGAACTCCTTGCTGAAAGAAGCAAGTCTGTACTTTCAGCAAGTTGTGCCTTCTTCGTTCGTGTCCTGCACAACCTACTTCCGTGATAATGTACTCTGGTTTTGTTTGGTAATTTTTCACGGGTGACTTATTGCATTCTGTTGGTACAATGCATTATAAATGGGTTCTCAAGGTTAGTTGACTCTGGTATGAGAAAATGCTTTAATACATTGACATTGCTAGTTAGGATAACAGTTAGTGAAATTTTGCAATTTTAAATTGATTTTCTTGCACTTAATTGAAGCATTTAAATTTTTTCCTTCGTGTGATACTTCTTGATGAAGGCGGCGACCTCCGGCAGGTACTTTGTACTTTATATCGCTATGTTTACCGCAAGCACAGAAAGACCTTCTTCGGGAACATGGTGTGGAAGATACACTACCAGTCATAAGTACGGACTCGCTTGGAAAACTATTGCAACACTCAGTTAAATATTGTATCACCCCCCAAAAAGTTTAGCATCACCTGAATACAGGTACATTCATGATGCTATATCTCGAGACCCTTAATATCTGCAAAGGTGCGGTCCTCAGCAAAGTTGTTCAGAAGGTCAATGGAATTCGAAAAGTGGACCATTTTGTTTGGTATTTCACCGCTACGTGGGGCTAGTGAGCATGGAAAATTGAGCATTTTCAACTTGTTTTATCTCGTGATTCCGTGAAGATGGAAAGGTCTAGACTTCAGCAAAGTTGTTCAGAAGGTCAATGGCATTCAAAAGGTGAACCGTTTTGTTTGGGATTTCACCGCTACGTGGCGTTAGTCAGCATAGAATATTGAGCATTTTCAACTTGTTCTATCTCGTGATTCTGATAAGATGAAAAGTTCTAGTCTTCGGCAAAAGTTTTTCAGAAAAGACAAAGTTGTTCAGAAGAGTCAAGATGTTGACATCCGGATGGTGAAGAAGGCAAAAGAATGACATTCGGATGGTGAGTGGCAAAAGAATGAGTTTGCTTAAGTTTTGTTCTATGAGAAGTTGTTTATTTCAAACATCAAAGGAAAATAACAAGCAAAATGTGCCGTAGGAAAATTTGAAGTTTGTTGTAGTTATCAATTAAATTTTCGATTCTTCGAAATACCCGCCGTTTGCTCTAATAACAGCCGTACAAATTTTCGGAATTCGTTCAATGAGTTTCCGCAATGTATCGTCCGTGATTTCCTTCCAAGCTGTTTGTAGGCACTCTCACAAGTGTTTATGGTTCTGGGGGCGCTTTTTTCTTGTGTTCCGGTCCAGCTCATCCCATAGCAGTTCGATTGGATTTAGATCCGGTGATTGCGCCGGCCAAACCATGTCGGATAACATTCCGTTTTGGTTCAAGTCTTGAACGTACCCTCGGCATAGTTTGGCGGAGTGCTTCGGATCATTGTCCTGTTGAAGGACGAACCAATTAATTGCAATCCATTTGGAACAGCGTTTTTCTTAAGGATGTCTAAATAGCCCTCTTTTAAAAGAATTCCGTCTATACGGATCAAATCCCCAACACCAGATCTAGCAAACGAACCCCAAACTAGCACAAACCCTCCTCCGTGTTTGACGGTGGGTACGACACAGCCCGGGTTCATTCGCTCACCGGGAAGACGGCGGACGAAGACTCTCCTTTTACTGCTGAATAGGTCGAATTTTAATGACGCTGAATTTTTATCTTGTTGTTTTCACGGAGTAGAGGTTTTTATGCAGCAACACGACCTTTTAATCCCACCTCGAGAAGCCGCCGACAAACTGTTGGCACGGAAAGAGGGGAGCTTCTTACAGCATTGAACTCTTCGCGAATGTCCGGCGCGGTACGCGTTCTCTCTTTTTGCTTAGAACCGTTGTGTACTTGTCCTCCCTTTTAGTTGTAATCCAAGGCCTTCCACATCGGACGCGATTCTTATTAGAACGGGCCCTTTATCCCAACCTTTTATACCCAAAGTTTCCTTGAATCGTTTTATGCATTTCACAACCAAGGTTTGACTAACGCACATTCTCATTCTCATTGCAATGCGACGTGTCGAAATCCCTTCGTTGTGCAGTGCCACAATCACTGCCCGCTGCTCAAGGCTGGATTCCTTTGAATTGACTCCTGAACGACGATTAATAGAGGTGGACTTGATCGAAAATGCTCCTCGTTGTTCGGAGGCCGTCCGACTTGCCCGTGGTCTGCCTAGACGGGCTGAGGATATTCCTCCAACGGTTCGAATGATTCTTGACACTGTGGAGACGTTGAGCATCATTAGAGAGGCAATTTGGCGCATGGATTGTCCTGTTGTAGCCATTTGCAAGATTTGCGTTTGCTTGTTAGGCTCAACTCGCTTCCATTTTACACTTCCCTTTTGCGAAGTAGAACGACTTGTAGCACCACGATTTGAAAATGTTATTGTTTGTGTTTCACGTTTATAACGGTTCAAACTGTGAAATGTGAAAATAAGCAATGAAACAAAAATATAAGAAAAAGAAGAGAACCTGTCGATTCGAACTGCTTGACAATGCGAAAAACGGTGCTTTAAGCTGAGCTACTATCATTCTTGTCGATAAACCTGTCTCATGTAATGTGACTACGGCTGATCGCTTTTCGGTGGAGATCCTTTCCCATTTCCGAGCTGTTTGTCTTTTCTTTAAAAGTGGACGTTTCTTGAATGCACGAGCATTATTTTTTTCCAGCGGCAGGCCGTCCCGATCGAACTCTGGTTACATGAGTTCCGGTTTGCCTATGACGCTGAATCGCTCGCACTTTAGCAGACTGGCTGATGTTTAACGAACGTGCAATATTTCGAGTTGAAAATCCTTTGAAATGTAACGCAACAATAGTGGATCGCGTCATTTGCTCTGTTTCAGCTTGCGCACCCATCATGAAACCTGCCAGGCAAAAATGTGTAAATAATTTTTTATATTCACGCCCAAAAAATAAACAAAATACCACAGATTTCAAAGCTTCAATATTCTTCGAAAGCTTACGGGTTGTGATGTCCTTTTAATAAAGAAGCGGATTTTGATTAACTTCTGTTTTCTTTGAAGATCACTTAATAACTAATTTCCTAATCACTGCATTTGATAAGCGATTGCTGCGATTATTGTTTGCCACCTGAGAAACCGTAGTTAGGCACTGATGACAGTGGTGTCGATACACCACAACTATCCCCTCTCTAAGTAGTGTGGCAGACGTTCCTGGTCACGCATGTCCACTGTTTTCTCCCACCCGTTCTCCCCACCCCCTCTCTCTGCATTCCTCAGCATTATGGTAAAATGAATTTAATTGACTGCCACAGTTTCTGATTGCCTTTTCCACTTTGAATACGCAGTTAAGTAGGCATCAAAATATGGAATAACTTCAATATTAAGTGAATCAGACAAAAAAATATTAAATTTGTGAATATGAAGTGAACCAGACCTGAATCACTTGTATGTGATGTGAGTCAGTCCTGAATTACTTGAATATTAAGTTAATCATACCTGAATGACTAGAATACGAAATGAATCCGACCTAAAGCAGGTATGATCACTTGAATAAAAAGTCAGTCAGTTCTAAATGACTTGAATGAATTGAGGTGAGTTAGTCGTGAATCACTATACGAAGTAAATCCGGCCCAAATAGCCGCTTCTGTAAAGACTCGAACTTTCTATTTTGTCAGAATCATGAGGTAGAACAAGTTGAAAGTGCTCAATTTTCCATGCTCACTAGTGCCACTTAGCAGTGAAATTCCAAACAAAACGGTGCACCTTTCGAATTCCATTGATCTTCTGAACAACTTTTCTCAGGACCCCACCCTTGCAGATATTAAGGGTCTCGAAATATAGGATCATGAATGTACCCGTATTTAGGTGATGCTAAACTTTTCGATGTGATACAATATTCAAATGAGTGTTGCAATACTTTTCAAAGCGAGTCCGTACTTATGACTGGTAGTGTATATTCGACGTCAACGGTTATCTCCTTGGTGGGAGACGTTAAGTACTTGGTCCCCTGCCAGTCCCTTGCACCTTCAGCTGCTCCTTCTAGGTGATTGCCTGCTGTTCAAACACGGCCGACCTCAAATGACGCTTCCGCATAACAATTTTTCACCGTTGCCCAGTTCCATCAACCTCTCAGCCCAAGACGCGGAACGATGAGGTCACCTTGTCGTCGGTGTTTCTCTTCAGCTTCACTTGCTTGCACTTTACGGTCACACAGCACTGTTCGGTGGCTCGAAGTATCTCACGTTGTCAAAATTATTCGTTCCGGGGTGAAACTAACAGTACAAGCAAAGAATCTAGCGAAGTTGTTTGACTGCTTTCGCCATGGCTGCTGCAAATCAACTGATATCGATTCTGCATCGACTGATTTTTCTGTATACAACAGGGTTACTACGATTGGCGATGCATAGTTTGATTCACCACCAGGTGGCAGGGTAATTTAATAAAAATTGGTTTAATCAGTCCATTTTTTTCAATGCATACGTTAGCCAATGGAGATTAACGACTGTTCCAGAAAGTATAAGCACACCTTATTTTAACGGTCACTTTGAATATAATGAAATATTTCAACATGTTTTGGCTGCGTCCTTTTGTTTGCACATTTCTGAATGACATAGCATCAAAAAAGTGCTCAGTTTTGTGTTCCCTATCAAAATGCGCGGTCTTACTCCGGAACAACGAAAAAGTATCGTGCACAAATGGTGCACTGTGAGCGGACTCTCCTTGAGAAAATTGGCCAAAGAAGAGGGTGTAAGCGTCGGAGCGGTACGATCTGCGATTCGAAAATATAGAGAACAGTGTACGTTTGAAGATGCGCCGAAGAGTGGTTGGAAATCCGGTCCTGTTAGTCCGGATATCGATAAAAAGATCAGAGATGCCTACAAGCGAAAACCAGCGACTTCCGTTCGGGATGTTGCGAAAAAAAACTAGGGACCTCGTCCAGTAACATCATGCGTGCCAAAGAAAGACTTGGGCTAAAAATATACCGAAAGCAGAAAAAACCCAAAAGGAACCCAAATCAGGCCGCGTCCGTGAAACCACGGGCCCGTAAACTCTACGATTCGTCATTGTGTAGAAATTCTGGGTGTATAATAATGGACGATGAAACGTATGTGAAACTAGATTACATAACGCTTCCCGGATTACAATTCTATACTATACAAAGACATCCCCGAAACGGAGAAGGCAATTTTTACCGAAAAATTCGGTAAGAAGGTTATGGTTTAGCAGGCAATATGCGAGTGTGGTAAAACATATAGTCCGTACATCACAACGGAGGCGATGAACACTCAGAAATACGTTAAGGAATGTCTCCAGAAGCGATTATTGTAGATAATCAGGCAGCACGAAGGTCAAGTGGTGTTTTGGTCTGATTTGGCGTCATGTCATTACGCAAAGGACACTTTAGAATGGTACAAAAGTCAAAATGTATGTTTCGTGCCGAAAGACATGAATCCGCCGAACTGCCCGGATGCACGGCCAATCGAGACTCTTTGGGCCAAAGCAAAGCTTCGAAAATTCATAAAACCAGCGGACGACATCCAAAAATTTAAAACGATTCCCCAAAATGGGGGAAACCACTCCAGCTCTCTCCGAGAAGTTAGGTTGCTTTATTAAAATTTTTTTTATACAAGATAAAATATCATATAAAACACAAATACAAATATGATTTGCTAAATAAAATAAACATGTGCAGAAAAGGGTACTGAGGAAAGGCTTCTCTAGATTCAGATTTTGGTCGAATCCGGTATTTTTAGTGTCCCGATCAAATACAATCTGAATCGTAGCATATGGTGAATATTCATAGCATATCCTGATAAGAATTCTCAATAAATTTTTGCTCTACAATCTGAACGAATTCTATTTGAGATTCAGACTGAATGTAGTCTGAAATCGCTCTACGGCTCCCTTGTGCGGTATGTGATAGAATACTGCTTCCCTGTTTGGAACCCAAATTACCATAACAGCGTGCAAAGAACAGAGATTTGCTCTGTGAAGATTGTCCTAGAGTGATCTTTATCGTCTTCCAAGCTATGAAAATCGGTGCCAGCTAATCCACCTTGAGCCCTTGTGAATTTGTAGAGATATGGGACAAGGGTCCTGTTTATAGCTGACATTCTGCAGGGGAAAATCGATTGTCCAAATCTTCTACATCAATTCAACATTCGACCACTAGCACTACTAAAAGCTTTAGTTCCACACATGATGAAACGTTGGAACGAATTGACGAAATGCTTTTTGACATCAAGCTAAATATTTCCAACATCATCAGCAGCAGCAAGACTTGTGCCACGGAAATAAAAAATAAATTATCATTACTTCTTGAAACGGCTCCAATGGACACTTGCATGGCTGTAGAAAAGGCTATAAAATCGGCAGCGGACTCGGCAGTAGGAATAATTACGTCAACATCAACATTCAACTGACCTACTCCTGATGTAAGTTGGTGAACTAAGGAATTACTTGGCAGACGCAAATGCCACTCTTGCATCCGATGTAAAATCACATTTGGATGAAATCGCAAAAACGTGCTCTGCACCAGACACAAACTCTGCCAGTACACCTGTCTACCACCATTGATTGTCATTTATATGAAGCGAAGAAGCAAGAGAGAATAAACTGTCACTAAGTTGTACGCAAATGAACAAGCAGAACGCGTTTTACTTTTGCCCGATACCTGTTCAGATGTTCTTTTGTCGGTTACAGCAGTTTGGCGACGAAAACGGAAAAAAGCCTACGCGAGGACGAAGAGTCGGCCAAGAACGGTAGGAGTATATGCGATACTGGATCGAAAGTTTAATCGACAAAGCGGATTTCTGACGAACTTTCCACCGGTGGAAGTGGAAGCAGCCTTTGCTAATAACCTCCCTAGTGTTGTGAAAGGGGGCTCTTCTGGAAGACAGCGGTGTGATTTGGAGGAGACAAACACGCACAACCGCATATACGACAAGTTCCTGTTTGTGTGCAGCAGGAGGATTTACTGCCACTGTGTGTTAATACGGATAAATTACTGTCGTTGCTGAGTGCGGTGATTGTTTGGGTGCTGAGCTGTTTTGTTTTTCAAGAGAGAAATGTCGGACGAAGAAAGAGATGCTGCAGCTGTGGCTGCCGCTGATGCTGCTGCTGCCAGACAAGTTGTTGCTGCTGAACAAGTTTCCCCCGCTGCGCGTAATTTCGCCATGGAACCGTTTGAGCAAGGAAGAGCAAATGGGCGAGATGAATTGAAGCGCTTGGAAGGAAGTTTTCAGATGTTTAATGTGCCGTGTAATCGTCGTATAGATTACCTCCTACACTGCATGGGGGCTGCTACGGCCTTTTGATTTGCTGTGTGATCATCTGGGACCTGTTGAGCCTGAGACGAAAACATACGACGAGATTGTTGATACGTTGGGCGCATTATTCGATCCGGAGCCACTGGAGATGGTTGAGGTGTGGAAATTCCGCACCTGTACACAGAAGGAGGGAGCATCGGTGAAGGAGTTTGTGACGGAATTGCAGCGCAACGCGAAGTTTTGTAAATTCGACAACTTCCTGACAAAGGAGCTGCGGAACCAGCTGGTCTTCGGCTTGCTGATCGAAACGGATCCGATCGCGACTCATCGAGGAGAAGAATCTAACCTTCGAGAGGGCATTCGAGATTTCTGCTCTCGATGGAGGCGTCTGGAGAGGGTGCGGAGATTTTCGAGAAGCGATTGCACGATGTGAACTACACCGAGAAACGATCATCAAAGGTAACTAACACTACTAAAAATAAATGTTATCGATGTGGTCATGAAGCCCACCTGGCAAGTGGTTGCCGTCACAAAGATACAGTGTGCAGTTTTTGCGAAGAAGGTAGGGCACCTCCAGCGGGTGTGCCTAAAATTCCAATCGAGGGGGAAACAGTCGAAATCGATCAAAAACTACAAACAAATGAAATCGAAAAAGAACATGCAAACTAATCTGATAGATGAGGAAAGTAATTCTGATGGCGAGAGGGAAGGAGAAGTTGAGGATGAATCAGAAGTAGACGAGGTTCTCACTTTGGAGATTTGTAAGGTTGAAAAGTCAAAATCTTTGTCGAAAGTTATCCTACCGTTAAATGTGAACAAAAGGGTCATCCAATTTGAGGTAGATTGTGGGTCTCCCGTTTCGCTCATGAGCCTTGACGACAAAAAAGTTTATTTGGACGAGTTGTCATTGTATAAAACTGACGTAGAGTTGATAAGTTACTGCGGAAGCAAGATCAATGTTTACGGTTACGTGAAAGCGGAGGTACAGCACGATGGTGGTTCAAGCTTGTTGCGGTTGTTCATTGTGAATACAGGACGCCATCCTTTGCTGGGTCGTGAATGGATGCGGGAGCTAAACGTCGATTGGAATGACATCATTCGGAATTCAGTATCATGCGTGGGAGCTATTGCTGTTCGTACGCCTGGTAGATCGATGTCTGGTGCCGTAGGGAATCTGATTGAACAATTCCCTCGTGTGTTTGATTCGTCAGTGGGTGTCGATTCGGGGCGTTGCGGCTGCACTACACTTCAAGCCGGGCAGCAAACCGGTCTTCATGAAAGCGCGTACAATTCCTTTTGCCATTCGTGAGACAGTGGAGCATGAAATCAAAAGCATGGTAGATAGTGGAATACTGAAGAAGGTGCAGCGTAGTGTCTGGGCGACCCCTGTAGTGCCGGTCATGAAGTCTGCGGGTCGAGTACGTTTGTGCGGCGACTATAAGGTTACGGTCAACAAATGCCTCCTGGTCGAGCAACCAACGCGTCTTCCGCACCAGCTATTTTTCAGCGGGAGATTTCTCAGCTACTGGCCGATATTCCCGGAGTCTCAGTATTCCTAGATGACATCAAGGTGACTGGCCCAACAGGAGAAGGAACATCTTCAACGGCTGAAGATGGTGCTACAGCGGTTGGACCAACATGGTATGCGGTTGAACGTGACAAAGTGTGAATTCTTCGCAGAACGCATCGAGTATTGCGGGTTCGTGGTTGACAAGGAAGGAATACGGAAGATGAAAACCAAAGTGAACGCTATACAGGAGATGCTAAGGCTACCTAACCGTGAACAAGTTAGAGCCAACGCATTGGCCTTATCAACTATTACGGCCGATTCATGAAGAAATTGAGTATCCGGATTTACCCCATCAACAACCCTGCTTAAGGAGAATGTCATCTTTAAGTGGGACAATGGTTGCGAAAAGGCGTTCTTATGGATCAAAAGGGTAATGCAGTCGGACAGAATTTTGGCACATTACTGACCCAAAGCTTCCACTCGTGCTGGTAACCGACGCTTCGCCGTATGGTGTTGGCGCTGTACTGAGTCATATATGCCCGGACAAAACCGAAAGGCCGATTCACTATGCGTCTCAAACGCTGAAAAGTTCACAGCAAAAATTGCATACAAGTTGACAAAGAAGCGTATGCGATAATTTTCGGAGTAAAAAAGTTTTACCAGTACCTCTATGCTCGAAAATTCATCCTCGTAACCGACAAAAAGGCCGTTGCTCAAACTTTGGCACCTCACAAAGGACTTCCGACCTTGAGTGCTTTGCGGATGCAGCACTATGCTGTCTTCCTCGAATCGTTTGATTATGAGATACGGTTTCGCTCTTCGAAGGAGAATGCGAATGCGGACGCAATGTCTCGACTTCCGATCCAAGATGTGAACAACCAAAATAGAGTCGAAGAAGTAGATCTCGTCGAGGTCAAGCAAATAGAAACCTTGCCTGTGACAGCCGAAGAACTTGCGGAATGCACCAAAGGTGACTCCAACGTGAAAATTTTGCTGGTGACAGATTCGGCATTGACCAAAGTGAATTTGCGATCCAGAAAGGTTGTCTGATGAGAGGTCTTTGAGTATACATCCCTCCTAAACTGCGACGAAGAGTACTGGAAGAGTTGCACATGGGACATTTCGGCGTATCCAGAATGAAATCCTTGGCTCGTTCGTATTGTTGGTGGGAGGCCGTGATATCGAGGAACTATCGAAAAACTCTGTATAGAATGTGCCAATGTACGGAAGAATCCTGTAAAATCTACACCGCACTGTTGGGAACAAGCTAGAGAACCATTTCAGCATATCCACATTGATTTTGCCGAACCGTTCCTTGGGTTGTACTTCTTTGTGATCGTGGACTCCTACACAAAGTGGCCGGAGGTCAAGATTATCCCCGATATGACAACGGAAACAACTATCGACCGCCTGCGGGAATATTTTGTGACCTATGGAGCTCCGTCGATAGTCGTCAGTGATCGTGGGGTCCAGTTTACTTCGGACCAGTTCCAACTTTTCACGAAACGAAATCACATCGCACACAAAATGGGACCTCCGTATCATCCAGCCACGAACGGCAAGGCCGAACGGTTTGTTCAAACATTCAAAGATAAACTGAAAGCTCTGAAATGCGAACGAAAACATGTCCAATTCGAGCTCCACAAAATGTTGATGGCATATCGGCGAACTGTACACCCAGCAACTGGAAAATCACCGTCAATGCTAGTGTTTGGCAGACAAATGAAGTCCAGACTCGACTTGCTGGTTCCTGCTAGTGTATCAGAAGGTTCATCTCGAGGGGAGGAAGAGAGTGTTCGACATTTTACCGTGAACGAAAGAGTAGCTGCCCGAGACTTCCTGGGATCATCCAAGTGGCAGTTCGGCGCAGTGACTGAACGGATGGGGAAACTTCATTATATGATTGAGTTGGACGACGGTAGAATCTTGGAAGCGGCACGTGGATCAGATGAGAGCAGGACCTTCGAAGCAAAACACCGAAACTGACACCTGGCCTATTCAATAGACCTCGCCGGGATGCAATGAGTGATAAGTCCAGTCCTCCAATTATAACCAGCAATACTGTACAATTTGAGGCTGCTCTTCAACAACAAACGGATCCCTCCAACATTCCACCAGCACCGGTCCTGGAGAAGTTTGCTGCATCTTCAAAGGTGACTGTTCCGAGCGCAACGCAAAAGGTTCCGAGCGAAACGCGAGTAAGAGCCCAGATTGTAGACCGGTCCGTACAAAATACAAATGAAACACCTCGTAGATCGACAAGAGTTAGGAAGCCACCAAAACGGCTAGACCTCTGATGACCCATGTGACTAACAATACTAACCATTTATGTTGAATTCGATGTATGTTAGGGCACAGTTCTGTTAAGGGGGGGAAGCTGTTGGAGCTTCGCCTTAAATTCATATTTCACCTTAGGAATATTCCACAACCTGTCTACCATCATTGGTTGTCATTTATATGAAGCGAAGAAGCAAGAGAGAATAAACTGTCACTAAGTTGTACGCAAATGAACAAGCAGCACGCGTTTTACTTTTGCCCGATACCTGTTCGGATGTTCTACTGTCGGTTACAGCACACCTAAAAACAACTTGGCCCTCGAACTGCAAAACATGCAAAACGTCATTGAACTAAACCCAAGCTGGCGAATCATAGGCAATAAAAAAGTATCGAAACGCAACTGGGCGGAATATGATGCCAGGCAGCATTCCCGTCGCCTTGAGGAAAAAGGAAAGCAAAGGCCAAACGTAGGCGAAAGCAACGGAAGGAATATTACTCTTATTATCACCCGCAGAATAACAATAAAAACAAAAACAGCAACCACAATAACAACAACGACAACAACAACAATACTAGAGTCACACCAAAGACACAACTCAATTCCACACGCGCTTCTACGGTATTAGCTTTGAACAAAGATCTTCTAGCTGCTGCACGTGTGCAATTCTCTCAGCCACCCCAACATGGAAAATGGACCAAAATTTATCAACTTTCAGAAAGGGGAAACCATCAACCCATATCAAATCGACAAGCTAGCTGAAAATGAACACCCTTCACTCCTAATTGAAGCGCCGCGAACGGTAAATATCGCTCCGTCAACACGTTCGGAAGCGAATTCAACACCTGGATGATCGCTTGACCCAATGCGCCCACCCATCGTAAGCATGACGCAACAATCAGCTGATGGTGACGACCGTTTTTTGAAGGCCATTTTGACGCGACTCAAAAATTATGAAAATCGTTCGTCTGTACCTAACTTATCTGAAGGACCAGCCTGCAACAGTTTGCATAGAAGGGATGACACCAACAAGCATCCAAAATGTTGCTAGCATCTGAAGGCTTGCCAACGGCTCCAGACCATTTACAACGCATCTTCGCAGAAGTTCATCAGGAATATGGTCTGAATGCAGTTGAAGCAGCAGCCGATCTGAAATCTTACCAGCGATTCCTGTCCAGCGAACGAACACACCGGCTTCAGCAAATGCGTGATAGTACCAACAAATCTCATTCAATTTGTTCTGCTGCACATTTTTGCAAATAATGGCGCCTTCGTTGGAAGTAGATATTAATGACGTACCCTCAAAAGAGGTAAACAATGATTTTTTATTATTAAACAACGTACTTCCAACAATTTCCTCACATAGACAGAATACGACTGAAATTTTGATTTACTGTCAAAATTTGAATCGCATGAAAAGCCCAGTCAAAATGAAGGAAATTTACAAAAATATATTTAAGCTCTTCCTTTTCTGTTATCCTGGCAACTGAAACAAGCTGGGACGAAAGCGTACATAGTGAAAAAAAAATTTGGAAGTGCATTCAATGTATTCAGAGCCGACAGGAATTTTCACACGTCTCAGAAGAAGTCAGGCGGCGGAGTTCTCATTGCCATTTCGGCCAATTATAACTCAGAAATTATTAGCATATCAAAATTTAATGAATTTGAGCATGTTTGGGTTAAATCACACATAGCAGGTGAAACACACGTATTTGCCTCTGTGTATTTTCCACCAGACCATACTTATAAAAAAATGCTTATGAAGCCAAATTGCTGGACAAATTTTATCTGAACTTCCTCCAGAGGTTAAAGTTCACATCTATGGCGACTTCAATCAACGCCATGCCGACTTTATTCCAGACTGTGAAAATGAATGCCGTTGGGGATAATGAAGCATTACAGTTCATTTTTGACAAAATTGCCACTTTGGGTCTAAACCAAATCAATAACATAAAAAATCAACAAAACCGCTATTTGGACTTTTTGTTAACGAATATTTATGAAGATTTCTGTGTGACCGAATCATTGACTCCCTTGTGGAAAAATGAAGCGTTTCACACAGCAACCGAATATTCTCTTTTCATGCATGAACATCAAAGACCCAACGACTGTTAATACGAGGAAGTCTTTGAATACAGATCCGCCAACTACGAAACTATTAAACTTAGGTTAAATAGTGTCCACTGGCAAACAATTCTTAGGAATGATGGAAATTTCGAAACTCTGTAGACATCTTCTACAAAATTTTATTGGAAATTATTTCCGAAGAAATACCTGCAAAGAAAAAACGACGTCTCAGAAACACAAGGAACAACAGACATATAATCTTAAAAACCAAAAACAAAAAGCTCATAAAATATACAAAAAATATAACAGCAGGGGAGATTAAGCAAACTATTTGGACATATGCGATCAACTTAATGTAGCTATCAGTAATGCATTTGCAGAATATAATGCAAAAACTGAATCTGAAATTAAGTCTTGTCCAAAGAACTTCTTTAATTACGTAAAAACTAAATTAAAATCAGACAACTTTCCTTCAATAATGCAACTGGACGAAAATGTCGGGGATAGCTCAGAAAAAAATTTGTGATCTCTTGCAATTTTTTTTTTCAAGAAATTTATACGACATTTTCAGAAAATGATCGCGACCGCAATTATTTTGCATTTCATCCAGAATTTTCAAGGGATAATGGAGTCAATCAAATCCAAGTACAAGACATTTTGCTGGCTTTTAAGGACTTTAGATGCCTCAAAAGGACCTGATGGAATTCCTCCAATATTTATGAAACATCTCGCAACAGAGCTAATTGCTCCTTTATTTTCGCTCTTCAATATGTCATTGGAATCTGGAAACTTTCCTAAAATATGGGAAAAGCTCATTCTTAGTGCCTATCTTTAAATCTGGCTGTAAATCTGACATACGTAAAGGGCGATACGGTCAAAATTTGGTCAATATCAACTTGACGTATTTCTTTCAATTTTGCATTTAAAAAACCTGAACACCCCTCATTTTGAAGGTGTGTGTGTAGAATGTTGCTCCTATTTTGATTTTGGAATTCACTCTTCAGTTGTCAAAATGCCGTCCAAGCAAGAAGAGCAGCGTATCAAAATTTTGCTCGCGCATCGAGAAAATCCGAGCTACTCGCACGCAAAGTTGGCAAAATCGCTAAAAGTTGCCAAATCAACCGTTACAACTGTAATTAAAGTGTTTGGGGAACGTTTGTCGACAGCCAGGAAGTCTGGATCGGGGGAAATCTAAAACCGGAAGCCGCTGAGACGACAATGAGAGTTGCCGGTAGTTTCAAGCTAAACCCCTAACCTATCTCTCCGAGATGCCGCAAATAAGCTGGGTGTATCGTCTACAACCGTGCATCGAGCCAAAAAACGAAACGCCGGACTATCGACTTACAAGAAGGTAGTGACTCCAAATCGCGGTGATAAACAAAATACGACGGCCAAAGTGCGATCCCGGAGGCTGTACACGACGATGCTGACGAAGTTTGACTGCGTGGTAATGGACGACGAAACCTACGTCAAAGCCGACTACAAGCAGCTTCCGGGACAGGAGTTTTATACGGCAAAAGGAAGGGGAAAGGTAGCAGATATTTTCAAGCACACGAAACTGTCAAAGTTCGCAAAGAAATATCTGGTTTGGCAAGCCATCTGTACCTGTGGCTTGAAAAGCAGCATTTTCATAGCTTCCGGGACTGTCAACCAAGAAATTTACGTGAAAGAGTGTTTGAATAAACGTCTGCTGCCTTTCCTGAAGAAACACGGTTGTTCCGTACTGTTTTGGCCGGATTTGGCATCTTGCCATTACGGTAAAAAGGCCATGGAGTGAGTACGCCGCCAACAACGTGCAGGTGGTTCCCAAGGACAAGAACCCTCCCAACACGCCAGAGCTCCGCCCAATTGAGAAATACTGGGCTATTGTCAAGCGGAACCTAAAGAAGACCAAAAAAACTGCTAAGGACGAGCAGCAGTTCAAGGCAAACTGGCTTAGCCATTTTCTCTTGTATTCCAAAACTTTTTGAAGCAATTATCAATGAAAAATTATTCCTCCAAATCAAAAATAGAATTACCCAATTTAACATGGCTTCTTTAAGGGACGTTCGACGTCGACAAATCTACTTGAATTTATAGATTATTCATTGAATGCAATTGATAATGGAAACCCCGTCGAAGCTCTGTATACAGAATTTAGCAAAGCATTTGATTGCATTGATATACCAATGTTGCTGTTTAAACTGCAAAAAATAGTCAAGTCACTTCAGGTGTCCCCAAAGGCTCTCATTTGGGACCACTTCTTTTTATTCTATATGTAAACGATATTTCCTTCATTCTGAAAACAATAAAAGTGCTTATTTATGCCGACGACATGAAACTATTCTTGGAAATAAGAAATCAGGAGGACATCAACATATTCCAGAAAGAAATACACATATTCCACACATGGTGCTCGAAAAGCCTACTGCAACTAAACATAAAAAAGTGTAATTTAATATCATTCAGCAGAAAACGAAACACACCAAATATATTAATCTCATTAGGAAATCAAGTTGTTGGAAAATGTGAAAGAGTTAGGGATTTAGGAGTTATCTTAGACTCTAAACTAAATTTCAATGACCATTATAACACAATTATACATAAGGCAAATAATATGCTAGGCTTTATAAAACGCTTTAGCCTCAATTTTGTTGATCCCTACACAATAAAAACATTATATGTTGCTTATGTTAGGTCTATTCTGGAATACTGCAGTATAGTCTGGTCCCCATTTCATAAAACGCATATTGGCCGAATAGAATCCGTACAAAAACAATTTCTATTATATGCTCTTAGGAAATTAGGGTGGACAACATTTCCTCTCCCATCTTATGAAGCGCGCTGTATGCTTATCAATATACAAACACTGACGCAGCGTCGTGAATTTGCAATGGTTTCATTTGTTAACGATATCGTTTCGCAGCGAATTGATTCAACTAAAATTTTATCAAAACTCAACTTCTATATTCCTTCTCGTCAACTTAGAAGTAGGAACTTATTCATAACGAATCATTATCGGACGAACTATGCCAAATATGGGCCATTAAATCAAATTATGACCACATATAATCAACACTGCGAAACTATTGACTTAACTATGTCGAGGCATAACTTGAAGAAATATTTCAACACCATACGAAACAACACAAACTAATAAAATTTTATGAAAGCACTGTCTACTTAACCTAAGTTTTTTTATATACATATTTTTTTTTTTTTTATCTAATCTGAATGTACTATAGCATAAGGAAATTAAAAAAAGAAGAAAATTATATGTAAATGTAATAGTCTACGTTGGTTTGACGAAATAAATAAATCGGGAAGCTGTAGAGTTTCCATGAGAAAAGCTCATATGTTTTTCTGACAGCAAATTGTTGTGAAAAGCCACAAGCGTGGAGTTTATCTTAGAGACTTTCAACAGATACTGAATCAAAAGCCCCCTTGACAACTGAGAAAACAGAAGCCATTTGCTCTTTTTTAGCAAAAGCTAACTGAATATCCGTGGAAAGCAACGCGAGACAGTCTTTTGTTCCCTTTCCTCTACAGAAACCATATTGAGTATCTGAAAGCAGGTTATTCGTCTAAACCCATTTGTCCAGGCGGAAAAGGATCATTTTCTCCAACAACTTTCGAATACAAGATAAAATCGCGAAGATCTGATCGGACGCGGGTTTAACAGGTTTTTGAATGACAATAACTCTCACCCGTCTCCAGTCATCCAGTACAATGTTGAGTTCCAGAAACTGATTAAACAAGTGCAACATGCGCCTCTTAGCGACGTCTGGAAGGTTCTTAAGCAAGTTGAACTTGATCTCATCAGCCCCTGGAGCCGTATTGCCACGCAAAAGGAGTGCGAGAGAGAGTTCTACCATTGAAAAAGGTTGGCTGTTCTCATCTATCGAATTCGTGGTTTCGCGAGGAAACATTTGTGCTGGCACAGAATCTGGACAATTTTTTCGCGCGATCCAAATACTCCTCGTTCTCGTTATTCGTAGTTCGGTTATGCAATCTTCGCGCCGTATTCCAAAGGGTATTCTTCGACGTTTCACGAGATAGCCCGTCCACGAATTGTCGCCAGTAACCGCGTTTCTTGGCCTTGATAAGGCTCTTAAATTCGCGTTCGAGAGCCGTGTACCTTTTGAAGTGTTCAGGTGTTCCACGTCTACGAAAAACTTTGAACGCGTCGGACTTTTTGCGGTAAACCTCGGTGCATTGCTGATCCCACTATGGGGAAGGAGGTTTCCTGCGAAATGACGTTCCTGGAACTGGTCGAGTTAGAGCTTGAAGCACGCTTTCCAAAATCAGGTTTGAGAGGAAGTTATATTCCTCCAGCGGTGGAAGCCCTTCTACCGTTGTTACGGCTCCATCTATTGCTGTCTTGAACCTTGTCCAATCGATACTACGAGTAAGATCATACGTGACGTTGATGTATTCCGGTGGATTGAATCTGGTGGCAACCGAAATTTTAATAGGCAAATGATCACTACCATGGGGATAATCTGGCCCTGATGGAATACCACCCGTATTTATGAAGAACTTAGCATTAGAACTTACAGCACCTTTATTTTGGCTTTTTAATATGTCACTGGAATCTGGGATCTTCCCCAAACGTTGGAAAAGTTCCTATCTAGTACCTATTTTTAAAAGTGGAAAAAAATTGGACATTTGTAACTATCGTGGAATTGCCATTTTTTCCTGCATTCCTAAACTTTTTGAAGCAATTATCAATAAAAAATTGTTTTCTCAAATCAAAAACAGACTGACTAACAAGCAACATGGATTCTTCAAAGGACGATCAACTAGCACACGTTTATAGGAATTCGTCAACTACTCACTGATAGCAATGGACAATGGCAACCATGTTGTGATATGTGCGAGTTACTCGGTGGTTGGTACAGTAATAATTTTTATTTCGTATTTTTCTCTTCCTTACAGCTAAACGTGTGGCGACAGTCCGCGTAGCACACGCTGCGTCAGCATTAGCAGTTTGTCGCCCGCGGTAGGATGTTTATATCGGTAATGCTTACCAAGCATAAACAATCCGTCGTACCCGGTTGACCAAACGTGCATTTATGTTGAGCAAGACTGTGGCTACGTCGGTATCCACCACACGCCCTATTTATAAATTTTTAAATTTTCTACTACTAGTTGGAAATTTAAAACTAAGTTATACCGATATTTCATATCATAGTATAACTATAAATTCTTGTGCTTGATATCTCATATCAATTACACATTAGCCTAGAACTGAAGTAAGTAATGGATATTTCATATCCGTGTTAATGCTACATGTATATAATATAAGTTTGTCTTTTTGTTATAATAATAGTTTCTGTATTTAAATGCATCTTTATTTTGCATTTGAAATAAAGATATATGATATATGAAGATTACTATAGTTCAAGAAGTTATACTATTGTTATTATTATTGTTACAGCTGATATCCACCACACGTCTTATTTTATGTATGGCTTCACTCTATTTTTATGTACTGTGTCCAATTTTTTATTGATTTGTACAATAATATTTGGATCTTCTTCCTTTTTTACTTCGAATTGTCCTGTATAAGTTGCTTCTAGTTTTCCTGAGGTTTCACTTTTTATTAAGACTTGTTGTCCTTCTTCATAGTGTATGTCACTAGTTTTTGTATTATATTTTGTTATCCTTTTTTGTTTCGAATTCAAAATATCCTTTCTCGCTTCCTGTTGAGCAACTCTTAGTTTTACTTTCAATTGTTCCGCGTAATTGTCAATATTGTAAATTGGGTCATTTTGTTCAGTATTTGTTATGTTGGATGGTATATTACAATTCTTGCCGTATACCAACTCGAATGGTGTTTTATTTGTCTCTGAATGAACTGTGTTGTTGTAAGCAAATTGGTAAAATTTAGTCCATGCTGGCCAATCAAATAGTTTGTCTGTAGTAAATATTCGTAAAAAGTTTCCTAACATTTTGTGTGAGTTCTCTAATGATCCGATTGACTCATGATGATATGCTGTGCTATTAAGCTTGTTATTTTTTAATGATTTACAGATTTCAATAAACGGTTGTGACATAAATTCAGTTCCTCTGTCAGTCGCAATCTCCTTAGGAATCCCGTAATTTACAATCACGTTCTCCACAAAGGCTTTCGCAACTATCTCAGTGGACTTATTCTTAATGGGTGTTACGGTTGTAAATTTAGTGAGTTCACATTGCGTCGTAAGTATATATTGATTTCCATCTATACTCGGTAACAATGGACCTACTAAGTCTAAATAAATTTTCTCCAAATGCACTATTTGCGGTTGTCGTTAGTACCATTGGTACTTTTGGTTGTGTTAATTTCTTATTTCTCTGACATAGATCACATTTTTTAATAAAGTTTCCTATGTCTTTACGCATATTTTTCCCAAAAATAGCGTTTTTTAATTGTGTTTAAAGTTCTTTGTACACCGGCATGACCTGCTGTCGGTAGTATGTGGTAGTCATTGATAATTATTTGTTTTTTCATTTCGTCCGTTATTTCCTTTATGTCTTCCCCGATTATTAAAATTTTAGGCATGCCTTTGATCTTTACTTTGTAAATATTTTCTGTTAGATGTTGTGCACTTTTGTCTTTCTTTATTATCACGTATACGTTTTTCATTTTTGCCTTTTGCATATAACTCGCTACTTCTTCCATTACTCCCCGTAGGTGAGTTAATGTTTTTTTTTGCGGTATTATTATGTTTCCTGGGGTTATCTATATTTGTTTTACAGCCGGACTAGCTTGTATTTCTATATATTCCACATCAGACATATGAGGCTGATCAATTCCTTCAGTGCCTGTGGTTTCA
>JAHHFK020002256.1:0-136279 GCA_024533555.2 Aedes koreicus | reverse complement strand
CTGCAAGACAGAAGTCCGATAACTCCATTTCCTCTTGTTTTGAGTCAAACCAGAAAAAGCATCGCAGGTAGAGAAGCGGTTGTGGTAGTGTGATGAAGTCGTTGCCGGTGCAGTTTTCAGCTGGTGGTGACGGGTGTTGTTCGTTGCTGATAGCATTTTTGGATCGGATACGGGATCAAACGAAATTAAGCAAAGTATTTCTTATATTTCTGACACCAGAATAGTTTTTAGCCCTTGTAGCGAATGTTGTGCAGTGGAGAAAATTCCTTTAATCCCACATACATTTTTTGAGGGCTTCAAATGTTGAGTTGACAACCGGGAAGCAGGGTGTGACCTTCTTCCGGTCCTCACAAGTTCATACAAGTTCCACGCCTCCATGAGTCATGTGATCACAGGGAACTGCCGGCTGAAACATGGAGACGCTGGTTGGCGTAGCCAGGGCAATGTTGTCAATTTGACAGTAGCTGGGTGAGGGAGTGCGACTGAAGATCGTGTGCCTTTTAGTCATGTTGTTTATTTCCCGTTCTCGTTTGGTTAATGGTTTTAGCACGCTTTGGAGCCATCTTTGCATTCCGAAGCCATTTAGCTTGGGAGCATGTATATCAATTGAAGGCTCAGTTTGTTTTTGAGCATTTCAGCATGAACATGTGGATTTCACTTCTGAATTTCAGCTACTATTTTCATAAAAAAGTGGCAGCGATCATAGGTATTATGTGATTGTATGTGAATAAATTTGTTTGGTGAATTTATGGTTGGATTGGCCATTTGTTTCAGGAATTATAAGGCCGGGCTCTTCGATCACTTATACTGCTGTCCTTGGAGTGTGACTGGAGGAGTGTTGGGAGTTTTTTTTAAAAGATGTCTTTGTTGCTCTCCAGAAAAGAACATCACGCGTCTTTTGATTGAGGTTTTGTCTGTGATAGCTGTAGTGATGTACTTTGTTTTCAAATACCTAATTTTTCTGTTCAGTAACAGACCAGTGGATGTCCTGCAAAATGGTGAGTCGACAACTGGGATGAACCGTGCGTCCCCGCAACATATCTCTGGTCCTCACAGGTTCCTGCTCCATGCTACCACGGGTCAGGAGATGACGGGGACCGCCAGCTAGGGGTTGCGTACTTGGCTGGTGGTGCAGTCTGGGCACTGTTGTCCTTCTGATATCAGCTGGATTGAAGAAGAGATGCTATATCGCGTCAACTATACTTTTGGCGGCAGTTCCACCAACGCGATGTAGGAACCGCGACCCCGGTAAGGTAACATGCTGAAATCTTACCCTACCACGAAAAATGCAAATTTTCTTTATACGGTGGTATGGTTTCGGATCATCCATGGTTTTAAAATATGTTTTTCCCTCGTGGCTATGATGCAGGTCCGTCTACAATTGCAGCAGGACCACAATCTGCAATATGCAGACATTACAAATGCACAGTATTTTTTGTGCTATGTTCATCTTCGCATTTGTGCATAGTTGTGGGTTTTGGCTTACTCACGTTCTGTGTTTGAAAATATAGGAGAGTTGTTTGCGTTTTTTTTTTTGGAAAGGATTATGTCCGACATTTTATACAGAAAATTGTTTTTTCTTCATCCAGGGAATTAAATCAGGTACTAACATAGTTCATGGCCCTATATTTTCTGTTTCACACACGTGGAGAATCATTGATGGGAAAAAGCAGTTGTCAAAAAAATCGAATTTTCTGTCTTTTTTTAATTTTTATTTATTATTTTTTTATTATTTTGAATTGATTGAGTTTCCGTTTTTTGGGCAGTGACCATGCTCATATGAGGTTCATTTCGCATTGTTGCTTGCTTGAGTTTTCATTGCTGTTCTGCTGGGCTGCCGGGTGATCGAATTTATTTCATGTCACCTCGTTGGAATTTTCGCCGTTTCAGAATTTCAATCATCTGGCACCAAGGCGGAAGACGCATATAGTTGCATTTCACTATTATATGTACGTTGTTTTGAAATTCTTTACAACATCGTGTTATTTCCATCATATCACGATCTTCACATTTCAGTATACATTCATCGACTAATGGTTGAGCTGTATAGATGTATATAGTTGCATCTTATTATGAGTTGCATATCATTATTGAAAAATAATCATAAAGAAATGTCATCTGTTTCAGGGTTGTAGGGAGGGTGATTCCAGGTAGGGTAGATGTGTTACTGCTGTGTAGCATAAGGTCCCCAAGGGCATCCCTACTGTTGGTTTAAATCGGTCCTCAAACTCGGTGTTTTTAACGTATTCTTGTATTCCATTGAAATAAACCACCCACACTTGTGAGTGGCCCCAACAGCATTCTTATTGTTGGTTTAAATCGGTCTTTAAGCTCGATGTATTAACATATATTTTTGTATTCTGCTAAAATAAACCATTCACACTTGTGAGTGGCCCCAACGGCATCCCTACTGTTAGTTTAAATCGGTCCTCAAACTCGGTGTTTTAACATACTATTTATTCTGCTGAAATAAACCATTCACACTTGTGAGTGGCCCCAACAGCATCCTTATTGTTGGTTTGAATCGGTCCTTAAGCTCGATGTATTAACATATATTTTCTGTATTCTGCTGAAATAAACCATTCACACTTGTGAGTGGCCCCAACGGCATCCCTATTGTTGGTTCAAATCGTTCCTCAAACTCGGTGTTTTTAACGTTTTCTTGTATTCCATTGAAATAAATCACCCACACTTGTGAGTGGCCCCAACAGCATCCTTATTGTTGGTTTGAATCGGTCCTTAAGCTCGATGTATTAACATATATTTTTGTATTCTGCTGAAATAAACCATTCACACTTGTGAGTGGCCCCAACAGCATCCTTATTGTTGGTTTGAATCGGTCCTTAAGCTCGATGTATTAACATATATTTTTGTATTCTGCTGAAATAAACCACCCACACTCGTGAGTGGCCCCAACAGCATCCTTACTGTTGGTTTAAATCGGTGCCAAAATTTGAATAGCTTGAATGTGCATCGCTGTGCAGAGATTAAATCGGAAACATACATAGTTAAGTATCTTATTCGCTGCCGACGTCAGTTGAATTCAGCCCACCGTTTACCAAAATGGATCCCGCTGCCAACCCAACTATTTTATCCAGCATCCCAGTGATTTCTCGTGGAAGTGCAGAGGTGTTCTCGGCTTCCAATAAAGCGAGTATCACGTCAACATATTCCTACCCATTCCCTACTTGACCTGCATTCGGGCGAGGCCGGCGCCGGTATTGCCTTAGTTTGAGATCACCAGTTTTTACACATTGAGGATGCATGCTAGTCCCAAGCATCATCTTTTGGTTCTTTGTGTAATAACAGCAGATCTGGCAATAACGGAGTAGCAACCTCGGGCGGTCGATCATGCTCAATCATGCTCATGCTCATCAAATATTTCTGGAATTTCTTTTAACTACTGATGAAAATAAGTATCCAGTACCATATTTTCCATTTTTGAGTTTGCGGTTCTGGTGAAGTGTAAGAAGGGTTCAGCCTCACCATCGGTGGATTAATTTGGGATTTTATCCATTGTCTTGAAAATCACATTAGAAACGTGAATAAAATCACTGTAACTTTTGAAATAATAGTCGGAATCCACCCATTATTCTCAGTTAAAGAATTCTACAGTGAAGGATATTCATTGTGCTGTGAGACGTTGTAATAACTTTTTTACCTTTTTCTATCATTTCTTCTTTTTCTTTTGCCTGTCTTCTTTTTTTACCTACAGACATTTTTTTTTATTTCATAGCATGTGACGTCGATTTGAGGTAGTGGAACAGGAATGGGCTTATCGTACAAAGAGCGGTTCTCATTTGTTTTTATCCCATTCAACTGCATATGTTGTGATAATCTGGAGGAAGCAACTGAGGTTGTGCTATTTCAAGGTTCGTGATTTGGATCTTAGTGGCTGACTAATTATTATGTTTTGTCTATTTTGTATACAAATACATGTGCACAATATCTACTTCTACTTCCTTGCACTGAACTGGCCGGCTTGACGTGCCGCAAGGGCTCAGTAGGGATTCTTTGTCTAGACCTGAAGCTTTTTTTTCCAAATTTTTACATTATCCTGCTGGTGATCCTGCTAAGTAATTAACATTTCAACCTTATATGCTATCATTTATATCTAATTGTGTTAATATTATTTTTACTTTGTCTATTCAGTATTTTTAACAGGGTTCCTTTTGCCTGCGTGTAAGAATAATTATTGATTTCTTAAAACTAGTTCTTATCTATAGAGAGAATTGATCATTGCAATTGAAGACTTTGTCTAAAACAATGATTTTTGTCTAAAATTATGAATTATTTTGTTGGACATTTCTTCTAGAGTCTCAACGTTTGAAATTCTATGTAATTCAATAGTACTGAACCAGGATGGCAGCTTCAAAATCATTTTCAGAACTTTGTTCTGAATCCTTTGAAGTGCTTTTTTCCTAGTAGCACAACAACTAGACCATATTGGCACAGCATAAAGCATGGCCGGTCTAAAGATTTGTTTGAATATTAGAAGTTTGTTCTTCAAACAAAGTTTGGATTTTCTGTTTATAAGAGGATATAAACATTTTATATATTTATTACATTTGGCTTGAATGCCCTCAATGTGATCTTTAAAAGTTAATTTTTGATCAAGTATCAGTCCAAGATATTTTACTTGATTTGACCAAGAAATTGGAACTCCGTTCATAGTGACCATATGACTATTACGTGGTTTCAAAAATGCAGCTCTAGGCTTGTGTGGGAATATTATAAGTTGAGTTTTGGAAGCATTAGGAGGAATCTTCCATTTTTGAAAATAATCTGTAAAAATGTCCAAGCTTTTTTGTAGCCTCCTGGACATAACACGAAGACTTTTTCCTTTAGCGGAAATGCCTGTGTCATCAGCAAAGCAAGATTTTTGACAGCCCTGAGGTAAATCAGGGAGATCTGAAGTGAAAATGTTATAAAGTATTGGCCCAAGAATGCTACCTTGAGGAACACCAGCTCTAACAGGCAATTGATCAGATTTATAATTCTGATAATTTACTTGCAAAGTTCTATCAGTTAAGTAGTTTTGAAATAATTTCATGATATAAAGCGGAAAATTGAACTTTTTCAGTTTCGCAATCAAACCTTCATGCCAAACACTGTCGAATGCTTTTTCTATGTCTAGAAGAGCAACTCCAGTGGAGCAGCCTTCAGCTTTGTTTCAACGAATTAAATTTGTCACTCTCAAAAGTTGATGCGTAGTTGAATGCCCATGGCGAAATCCAAACTGTTCATCAGCAAAAATTGAGTTTGTATTGATGTGAAGCATCATTCTGTTCAAAATTATGCTTTCAAAAAGCTTACGTATTGAAGAAAGCAAACTGATTGGTCGGTAGCTAGAAGCTTCAGCCGGATTTTTGTCTGGCTTCAAGATAGATACGACTTTTGCATTTTTCCATTTATCTGGAAAGTATGCCAGATGAAAACATCTGTTAAATAGTTTTACCAAGAAAGACAAAGTACTCTCAGGGAGTTTTTTGATGAGGATATAGAAAATTCCATCATCACCTGGTGCTTTCATATTTTGAAATTTTTTAGTTATAGTTTTTACTTCATCCAAGTCAGTTCCCCAAGAATCATCAACAATATTATCTTGTGAGAAAATATTCAGATACTCCTTGGAAACTTGATCCTCAATAGGACTTGTAAGACACAAACTGAAATTATGGGAGATCTCAAACTGCTTAACAAGTTTTTGAGATTTTTCCGCATTTGTGAACAAAATTCTATCACCTTCCTTATGCGCTGGTATAGGCTTTTGAGGTTTTTTTCAATATTTTAGAGAGTTTCCAGAAAGGTTTGGAACTCGGATCTAATTTTGACACAATATTTTCAAAATGTTTGTTCCTCAGGGCAGAGAAGCGTTTTTTAATTTGTTTTTGTAAATCTCGCCATATGACTTTCATAGCGGGATCACGTGTTCTTTGATATTGACGCCTACGTACATTTTTCAGACGAATCAAGAGCTGAAGATCGTCATCAATTATAACTGAATCGAATTTAACCTCGCATTTTGGCACTGAAGCAGCTCTTGCTCTATTTATTGAGAAAGCCAGAGATTCAAGAGCATAATTAATTTCATTTTTTGTTTGCAATGGAACATTAGGATCAAAGTTGTATTCCATAAATGTTCGTTATTGACCCAATTACCCTTAGGGGATTTAAAAAAAAAACTAGAGGAATTAAAAAAAATTTTTTAGAGATATTCAAAATGAACTGGGAGGGGGACAACAACAAAAACCACAGGGGGTAACAAGGTGACAAAAAATTTTTTTTTTTTTTATTAATCATTTATTTGTGCAGGCTCAATCGAATCAACTTTACAGAGCCAAATTTTCATATTTTTATACATCATTTATCTTAAAACTAAAGTTAGGGGGATAAAACCGATTACTCGCGGCCGTCTCGAGGTTAATAGGAATTACAAATTACGGATGGGAAAGAGGGTGGGAATTTAAAGTAAGGTTTACATAACACATTAAATTTAAATTCTAAATTATCTAAACACTTATATCTATACAATTTATGGTTTTCTTTTGACTTGAACATTTTTTGAAAAAGAAAAAAAAACACACACACATACACAGATAAAAAAAAAACTTAAAGTAAACATACAGGTTAAACTAACTACAATCTAAGGCTAATGTTAGTCAAAAACACATAAATGAGTTTCATGTACTCCAAATCACGTACAGCCAAAATATCTCGAACTGGCACATTGGGTTGTCTACCTCGAGCCCGAAGGGAATCACAAAGCTCAGATCTGACTCCACGATGCTCAGCACAAGACCAAACAACGTGATCTGCGTCCTGATAGCCTTGTCCACACTCGCAGAGATTGCTGTCGCTCAGCCCAACACGGTATAAATGAGCGTTCAAAGAATAATGATTGGACATGAGGCGAGACATGACACGAATGAAGTCTCGACCCACATCCATCCCCGTAAACCAAGATTTCTTCGACACCTTTGGGATGATAGAATGTTGCCATCGCCCCAAATCTCCTTTACTCCATTTATGCTGCCAGCTGACGAGTGACTGTTGACGAAAAATAGGAAAAAATTCGTTGAAGGCGATTTGTCGATCACAAATATCGCCTTCCATAGCGCCCACCTTTGCAAGCGAGTCCGCTTTCTCATTGCCCGGAATTGAACAATGAGATGGGACCCATACAAAGGTGATGATAAAATAACGCGAAGATAAAGCACTTAGAAGCTCCTGTATTTTCATGAGAAAATACGAGGAGTGCTTTACCGGCCTCAATGAGCGAATAGCCTCAATAGAACTGAGACTATCCGTGAAAATGAAGTACTGATCCGGTGTTAATGAGGCAACCATTTCTAGCGTAAAGTGTATTGCCGCTAATTCAGCGACATATACGGAACAAGGAGCTTGAAGTTTACGATTGGCGCTATAAATTTCACTGTATACACCAAAGCCTGCTGACTCCTCTATCAAAGATCCGTCAGTGAAGAACGATTTAGTGGAATCAACTTGGCCAAACTTTGCAGCAAATATTACCGGAGCAATCATAGGACGATGATGCTCTGGGATTCCATGAAGCTCTTGCTTCATGGATAAATCAAAATGAACCGAATTGTCGAAATCGGAGAAGCAAACACGATTGGAAATGTTCGGCGAAGGGCTGACATACTTTGTTGTTTCAAAATTGTAAAATCGATTGTTACAAGCAAAAAAAAATTTTAAAATTTAAAGTCAATTTGCAAAATATGTTATCTTAGAATTGGACGAATTTTTTTTTTAATAAAGGCAATATAATTGTCTAAAAGTTCACGATACATCGCGAGATGGGCACTTTTAAGGAAAACAAGTTTTTCTAACAACAAATTTTTCATGTCCTATTTTTACCGTGTATCGCGCCAACTCGTCTAGTAATTTGGTCCTATAACCTCTCAGAAGCCAATTAAATTTTATTGTAATGACAATTTGGAGTTTCTAAGAGTCTTTGAATGTTGGAAAAATCAAGGGCATAATGAACACACGGGGCGAAATGAACACCCTCAAAATAAAAAAAATTTCTAAATTTAAACGGAAATGTAAGTTGTTAATAATTTTTACCACTATCAAACATATAATTTTTCAATAGAACAGGTGATATCTTCTTTTAACCACCGAAATATATATGAAAAATTAGAAATCATAACCCAAAGGTTTGACGTATTATAATTTCTAACCAGAGCAAAATAAGGTTCTACGAACGTTTCAGAATATTTATTATCAATTATTTGTCCCAAACACGTTCTTTGTATCGCTGCTGAAAGTTGACATTAATCACAATATTGTTTTTTTGCAATAATTTATTTAAAAAAAATGCACTCAAATTAATATAGTCGATTAGGGGCGAAACGAACACCTCTAGTAGCCTAGCGAGTAGTGGTTGGACATAAGTCTTGACATCACACGAATGAAACCGCGACTTACATCCAGACCTTTGAACCACGATCTCGCCGAAACATTTGGAATAATGGAATGTAACCACTACTGACTTTGTCCAAATTTGCTGGAAGTGTTTGTTGTCTTTGATTCCTTGCTTCATTCCAGAAAGCTTCCGCTTCATCAGAGCCCAAAATCTCTTGATTGGTCGCAGCTCTGGGCAATTTGGCGGGTTTGAGGTATTTGGTACAATGTTCACTTGATTTGCTTGGTACCACTCCATCACAGTTTTAGCATAGTGGCATGATGCCAAATCGGGCCAGAACAAAGATTTTTCTTTATGACTTTTGATGAAGGGTAGCAATCGCTACTGCAGACACTCTTTCTGATAGATCTTCTTGTTGATTGTGCCTGAAGTGACGAAAGATTTACTCTTTTTGCGACACGTGCAAATTGCTTGCCACACAAGGTATTTTTTGGGAAATTTCAATGCCTTCTTCGTTCTGAAATGCTCAGCTGTAGCATTTCTGGCCATAGCAGAATAAAAAGCCAGCCCTGGAAACTTCTTGAAATCCTCCAAGACATAAGTTTCATCGTCCACAACAACGCATGAAAACTTCGTCAAATATTCGCAGTACAAACGTCGAGCCCATGATTTTGCTGCCAAGTTCTGTTTGTCGTTGCGATTTGAAACTGTTTTTACTTTATGAGACTTAAGTCCCAAACGTTGTTTTGATTTTTGGACAAAACCAGGCGACATCCCTATTTTACGAGCCACCGTTCGAATGGAGAGATTTGGGTTTTTCGTTAATATCCTTTTCACCTTTCGGTCCATGACAGGATCAGCGCGTCCAATGTTTTTCGCACTTCACTCGGTTTCCCTCCCCGTCAAACGTTCCGAAAATGGTTTAAGCACATCGTGAACAGTAGATTTAGGCAAATCCAATGTTTTTGCAAGGTCCCGTATTGACAAGTCAGGATTTGCCGTACGCCCGTACAAAATTCGCTCGCGCACTTGTTTTTCTTTCGTCGCCATCTTGAATACTAAACATGAAATGTAAACATCAATCAAAGTCTTTTTCATCATAGACTCTCAGCTATACCACAGTGAAATTTTTCATTCCTACGTGCAATATTTCAAAAGTTACAATGATTTGAAGGTGTCCGGATTAATGTGGATACAGACCTTAGTTGTTTTATAGAGTTTAATGAGGTCTTCCGGGTGAGCACCCCACCATGTCCCGGAAATTGATCTTAGGAAATTGATTCTTTGTTGACATTTTTGTCTCAAATACGCAATGTGAGTACTCCAAGTGCATTTTGAATCAAACATGACTCCAAGGTATTTGAAGGTCAAAGATTGGGTAATGTATCTGCCCAACAGCTTGAGACGCAGTTGGGCAGGGAACCGCTTTCTAGTAAACACTACCAATTCGGTTTTATGCGGTCAAAACTCAATCCCCAAATTTCTGGCCTAGATGGACAGATTAGCCAGGGAATTTTGCAATGGTCTGATATGGAGATCACAGCATCGTCTGCAAGTTGTCTAAGCGTGCATCTATTTCCCAAGCAGTTATCAATATCTTTAACAAAAAAATTATAAAGCAAGGGACTTAATCATGAGCCTTGGGGTAAGCCCATGTAGCTAACTCTGGAAAATATCAGTTGGCCTAGATTGAAGGTCACTGGTTTTTTTCTGACAGTAAATTATACAAAAAAATATTTAAAATTCCTGGTAAACCACTACTGTGCAGACTATCTGCTACACAAATCACTTGAGAAGTGTTCAAGACCACATTGGACACATCCGGGGCTGTTCCGGGTACCCTTGGGCCAAAAACTATCTATTTACACCGAAAATCACACGAGAATCCTATAACCAGTTCTTTGGTGGTCAAATTAAGTGTCCTGAACCACATTGCTCATATAAGGACAAAACATTGAAACCCTCCAGTGAATATTATCAAAAACTGAATTTCGTATAGGTGGATTGAAAGTCATGATAAGATTTGGTGAGTTTGTTCCAATTGGAAGGAGTCTCAATAATATATTATCATTGAATTTTGACATTCACATGGCGTTCTTTTAGGGATGGTCACTTGACGGTTTCATCGGTTTTCAGCTAGATTTGTAATTATTTTTTCAACGTTGACAGACAGGGAAGATGGCCGATGGAAAGATTCGGACGGAATTCTTTTACTTTTTTTTTCAAACTAACTCAGACCAATCTTGTTTGTTGTTTATATCAAAATCCAAAATAATATTTGTTCACGGGAAAGATAACTCCATTGTTCTTCGCGTTGTTTCGCGCTGATTTTAAATTTCCAGATATTTTTCTACTTGAGATACCCATCATTCCACCGAAAAACCATGCAAACAAGTCGATGCCCCGAGAATGTTTCATTTTCATTTTCATTTTCATTTTCAAGCACAGAAGGGGGTCATACGGCCGAGTCTCCAGCGATGAAAATCACTGTCCATACAGTACCAGGATAGAAGTATAGATTTGGTATCACAGAATAATAACCACAGGGGTCAAGTGAATCCTGCTTAAGATACCGGATAGTAAGAGGCTGTTGAAAATAAGGGATAGTCAGAGTAAAGGAAATTCTCGTAAAAGATGGAAAAATGAACGAGAGATTGATGACTTTTACTGCCTAACGACCCTATCCTATGACCTTTCGAATCAAACTTTAAAAACGTTTTATGTTCCGCTTAATACTGTTATCGTTTTTCTACTAACAAGCAGGTGTACTAAAGTGACCAGGATAAATCTGTTTAGATTTATCGAAGTTATGTTAGGATCGATCAAACTGTATGTTTTAAGCCCTAATTTCAACGGAAAAAGATGGACATTTCTAATTTGGTAATCTAATACTTATTTCATTATCACTAGTTTACTTACTTGTCGTGTAACCTGTTGATTTATATTTCTCATTACGGCTTGCAACTCTAATTTTGGATTTATGTATTTTTTAAATTAATTCCGATTCCATTTATTATCTAGTTACTTTCAAATCTGGAAAAAGAACCTTTTTCGTTGTTCGAAAACCCTTCAAATTCAGATAATCTGATGTAATCTTCAGTGTTTTCTGAGCTTAAAGAGTCCTCTGAATCCTCATATTCTGATTCCATAAATTTGCTGAATAATCTTTTCCATCCAATACTCCATTGTACTATTGCTTCTCTCAATGTCCTGCTTGATGCTCGTTTTCCAGGTGAAGCAAGGGCGTCCTAATTTCTTCTTACCTGGTACACGGTAGTTGAGGGCCTTCCCAAGGACCCCGTTTGATGTGTTCCTTACAACTTGTCCAAAATAGTGCGATTCTAATTTTATTGCTGATCGTATAATTCCCTAGTTCCCTTACTGCGATATGTTGTGACTGTATCCTTTTATTTTGTTCCTCATTTCTATCATTTTGTGGTCCTGCTTCTGGGTTGTTATTGTTAGGTGGATCGCTATTGTTAGGAACCTCGTTATGCTGTCTTGTTTCATAGCTCAGAACCTTCAGCGCAGTTAGCATGGTGGTTTCCATTCTGCGGAGAGAATTCCTATTGCTCTTGAGAACAGTCGCTACTTCCATCGAGTATATTACAATTGGTGTAATGAGCGTGTGGTACAATTTTGTTATCGTTGCCCATCGGATGACATGATCTCTTACAAACGAACTCAGACTATAGAAAGCACTATATTTTCTTATTCTCTCCCTTGTAGTTTCTTTTCTCGTCAGACTACTGGTGATGTAGGCGCCTAAATATCTCGACTTGGTAACCACCGTCAGTTTGTACTTACCAAATGGTTGGACTTCATTGGGCGCAACATTTTTGGTATTGAGGGGGTCTCTGACCAATACTCTCGATTTGTCGGTGTTTATTTCTAAACCTATAGACGCCAACAGAGGTTCTAGCGTAGATATAATACGCTCCACATCCTCAATCCTTGTACATAAGAAAATAAGGTAATCTGCATAAGCTAATACTAAAAGCAGGACTATGGTAGAAGCCTGTTCGATGTTCAAATCCGGTAGAAATTCGCTCAACGTAGATAATACGCTATGTAGCATTATTATGAATATTATAGGGCTCAGCGGGCACCCTTGTTTTATGCCTTTTGTCTTCCGAGTAGATTGCGTCCTTTGTCTAAACCATTGTAGGGATGTCTCTTCCGTTAGGCAAACCTTAATTATCCTGTTTATCAATGCCTTCGAGACGCCCACGGATATCTCTCCCACCTTTCATCTAATATTCGTCGCAGCACGAAAATTTGATCTGAGGCGCTTCTTTTAGATTGGAACGCCAGTTGGTATGCAGGTAACGGTGGTATCTGTCTCTCTAGTCTGTCTAAAAGGATCCTGGCGTAAATTTTATACGCTATTGAACATAATGTAATTCTACGGTAATCGTTCGTTGATTGTGGATATCTTGTTTTTGGAATTGGTATTTGTACAGTTGAGAGCCACGATGAGGGTATTTCGTTGGTGACAAATACTTGGATTATTAATTCGGCCATCGCATCAATTGCATCTTCTGTTCCATACTTTAAAAGTTCTGTGGCAATTCCGTCCAATCCGGGAGCAGAATTATTCTTCAACGATCTGACGATTTTCTCTACTTCCTGTTTGGTTGGCATGGCACCGGGACTCAATCCGTCATCTTCGGAAATAATTCGTGATGCCTCTGGGGTTGTTTGTTCTCTCAGAGTTATCTCCCAATCCCTGATATGTATGAATTACCCACGATTTCTGTCAGCCTTTCTACGATGTGTTTTGATGAATCTAAAGGTCTTCACCATTGCATCCAATGTACTTGCATTATTGGTTTCTTCTAAGAACTTGGATACCTTTTCTTCAAAATGTTGATTGTAAGCCTCTTGTTTTTCCCTCCTAGCTATGTTGCTTGCCTGCTTCAATACAGAGTTCGTCCGATTTTTCAGCAGCTTCTGGTGTGCTTCTGTATATCGTTTACATGCATTCTGCCTTCTCGGTGTCAGTGGCGATGATGGAGCTTGGAGCGTAACTACGGCCGCTTCATTCATCGATTTTGTTAGTGAGCTCCATTTCTGCTCCACTGATTCCATACTTTCCTGTAGTTGAGATTTAAGTTTCCGATCAAGTGTAGCTTGATATCTATTCCGTTTGTCCTCGTCATTTTTTAGTCCTTCTTTAATCGTTTTGTCGGATGAGGGGTAGTTGAGATTTTTGCATTTTGGTTTCCACATTTTACTTTCATCTCACCTATAACTATTTTATGGTCACTGATGTTATCCGGATGAAAGAAACATTTGATTTGTGGGAATAGTATGAATGTCATTACACTCATTAGTACGTGGTCGATCTGCGACTCACTTCGTCTATTGAACCACGTTAGTTTCACTGAAGGAGACTTTGAATATGTGAGATAGTTTTTCAGGCGTAGACCGTGCATCATGTTCTTCAGTTCAAGGCCGTTAAGGTTTGATTGTTGGTGAAAAAGATTTGATCCAATATATCGTTTGTCTTCTTCCGTCATGTCCTGGATGCCAATATGTGCATTGAAGTCTCCCATCATAACCTATAATAGTTCGAATCTAAATTAAACGTATTCTTAAGATAGATTTAAAGTAGTTAACAAATGTAATAATGATAACAATTGTAGTAAATAGAAACAGTTAAAAACAACAATAATGATGAGAGTATACGTTACAATTCTATTTTGAAGGCTGTTTGGGAGTCCTGAGATGTAGCGCGTTAGAATACCAAATTCTCCATTGTTGGCTGATTGCACTGGTCTTACATATGTTGCGATGAACATAACACATTCGCCGAGGTGTTTACTGATGTACGAACAGGAGTTTGATCTAATCCTTTTAAACTGATTGTCAACATGTATCATTTTTGCCACTACTATCGCTGTACCACCTCCTTCACGTGGTCTTGTTGCGTCATCATCGTTTACATTGTACCAGTAATAGTTTGCCGTTTCTATAGAACAACCAGGAAAACGTGATTCTTGAATTGCGGCTATGAATTTTCCTTGTTGAATCAGTACTTCATCTACCCGATTTCGTTTATCTTCAGATGCACATCCCCTCACATTCCAAGTTGCAAATTTTAATTGCTTCTTCTTTGACATTCCTCCAGTTTCTTCTATTCGTCCTGTAAATTCCGAGCGATTGCTTATTTGAGATGCCATTATTCGTGGATTTCTTTGCCATACTCTTATCTGTTCATTTGGTACTTCGTATTCTCTTTGATTTATAACAGTTTGTTCACCCGTTTGCTGGTCTGTTCGCAGAATTTGAACAACGCTATCGTAGTGGTTCCGACCTCCGAAATTTCGCGTGCGTGCTGTGAGCCGATAAGCAATTCTTATATTTCCGTTTGCGGTTCCCGATTCATTGAATTTGATGAGTGGACCTTGCTCGTTGAATAAGTCGAGTCTTTTTCTAAATATGTCTGTTACGGCTACAATCGTTTCTGTTCCTCCCCACTCGTTTGTCGTCTCGAGCCGATTGAGAAAAAATCCGATTTTATCCTCTACCGTATCGCCTGACATGACGATTTCAGGATCAAGTATATGCGTTTCCAGTATATAGCGGAATCTCTCTTGATTCTCTCTTATGTGGTTGACTACCGTTCTGCGTAGTTCCCACATGAAGTTGTAATGTTCTTCCGATTTTCCGTTCGTGCCATGGAGTTGACTAACGATTGCTGAGAAGAGACAGTGACCATCTCTTTCCATTAGTCTCACCAGTATGGCTCCATCACTATATCTAACCACTTCCATTTTCAATAACTTCAAACTTAAATTCTTATCACCTAATAATTACAAGAGAAGAATACTTTTAAATGTTATTCAACTGATTGTTCGTTTAAATATACATTTTTGTTAGTTATATAATACATACTACTAACTACGATAGAGTAAGGCTTGAGATAGATTATGAATTAGGGTCATTAAGAAAACAACAAATCATAATTGGGAGTTCAGAATGTATGTGAGGATAGAGAGAAAGAGTAAAAAGATGAAGCAGGAAGATTGAAGATTGAAGATGCTGAACGTTGGCTTCAGGTTCTGTGTTAGTATTAATATTTGTAGGGCAGCACCTTAATAGACCCTCCCGGCTCCTCCACTTAGAGTTGTTGTTAGTATTTCAACTCTTTTTAGAGGCACGCTTTAATGACTGATTATTATTGCCTAGTAAGGGATGCAAAATTGACGCAGCGTATGGTTTCCCTCTCTATAATGGTTGGTTTATCAAAAATACTAGCGACTTACTTCAGCTCCTATTAGAATGCTACGTCATTAATGCATGATCCTTAGTTGCCAAAGGGGTTTCGATTATGCAAGTGAGCTTACGTTATTGTATATAATATCAAGCATATCTTATCATTTAAATATAAATAAAGTTAACTTAAGCGCGTATTGACAGCACTAATATCATACCAAATAGGGATAATAATGAACGAGAGATGCATAAACTAATAAATGGAGAAATTCACTGGATGAGTTCAAAGGAAAGTTATGTAAAACTAATGGGAGGAATTAAATGTAGACTAATAGGCAAATGCAGAGATTCCATCGAGTCATTTAAGCGTCGTTGATCCCTCCAGCAAAGGGGAGGCGCAGAAAACAGACCCAACCAACACCCCCCCCCCCCCCCCACAAACACCACCCCCCCCCCCCACACGACCCCACCCCCAAACCCCACACAACCAATATATTTTTATTATAAACCACACCACACCCCCCACAAAAAAAAAAAAAAACAACACAAACCGCCCCCCCCCCCCCCCCCCGCCGGCCCTCCCGGCCTTCATACTTTATTTTTCCTAAAACAAAAGAACAAAAAAAAGAAACAAATTACACAAATAAAAAAAAAAAACAACCGCAAACCCCAACCAACAAACTTAAAAAAAAGAAAAGAAAATTTGCCCCCTTTGTTCGGGTGGTCTTTTTTGCAAAAAATGTCCCCAAAATTTTTCTTTTTTGTTTCCCTTTTCCCCACAAGAAAAACACATAAAAATAGCAGGAAAAATGATTGCTTGGTGGAGAACATGTGTAAGGAGCAAAAATTAAGCATATCAAAGCGGCGAAGGCATAATGAAGCACAGCACCATATCGACCGAACTTTCCCAAGTCGAGTTTTCCGTTCGGGCGAGATAACAGCGCGTCGGCATAAACAAAGACGATGATGGCAGCCATAGGGTGCTAAAATTGAATGCAAATGTTTGTTCACGTTCCACCGTTGCTGGCTTCGGATGATTTATGCGGAAAAAGAAAATGGTCGGTGATTAATGTTGAGAGTGTTTCATCATCGAACATCGTTGGGAAGTCATGGGAATTTCGTTAGCATCGATCGAGAATCGGAAATGCTGAATTTGTATGTATGTACGCCCCGATAGGTATGCAATTTTATGTGCGCACTGTTTTACGTGCTTAGTGGCAAGTTCCTTCCATATGTTAAGAATTCGCTGTGTTCCTTCAGGAATTCGCCCACACCATTTCCGAGTGGGTGTCAGGAATTTTACCATTTCCACTCACTAGTCACAAAAGGGGAAAATAGCTTTATCACGTAGTGAACACGCGCTCACTGCCGGCTAGAGTAACCTCAAAGGATATTCCGATCCTTGGATGGATCACATTCAACCCCAGACGCCAAGCTAAGCAACTATCCGGCTCCAATTTATCGCTCCAATGCGCGTCAAAGCGCCAGCGTGCTCAACATCAGAGCAGTAGTTGGCGCTTGGAACTTCAATGCGATTTTGATGGCAAATCGAATCACACGAACCGAACCGGGCCATCGTTATTTACACTCTTTTGTCCCGATTTTCACCCCCTTCCCGTTCCATCGAACACGGAAATGGAGCCCGGTTAGTTTGTGCATCGAATAGCAGCTAGGAGCATTCGGCATAGGATTTGAAGTGGTTTTAGGGTTTGAGTAACAGATGAAGAATTGATAGGGAAGGATCATTGCAAAACCGTACCTTTCGATCGAGTAGTTGTTGTTAAAAATTATGCTATCACATACGATTTTCTATCTGCGTCTAATTCGACTTCTAATTCTAGCTCATTTTTATATAGTTTGACAGAATTTTTATTAAAACCACAATAAATCTGGTTTCAGCTATTGAACGATGACCCAAAAATGTTCAACATATCATAGTTCAAATAACAGCAGGAAATCTCATCTAATCAAGCCGACGCAGCCCCGGTTTCAATGCTGAAACCATCAATCCATTAGCATTGCAATCAATCGACTGATTCCTCTTCAGGAAAGCCACAAACATCCCCGATCGAAATCCCCACCGAAACAAATCGATCCATGTCCAACAGGGATTTGGGGAGAACAATCGATTAGGTAGTGAGCCTGCGGAGCAAAGCACTTATCTCCAACCACGTCCGTAGGAAAACAGTACATCATCCTGGAGACCAACCAACATAAACAACGGAGTAGCTTAAACTAAAAAAAAAAAAACACTTGAAAGTACAATCGGACCCCGTTTCGATTCGGACTCCGTGAGTGATGGATTAGCATTCGAATGGAAACGGTTGTCGTTTCTCGTTCCGGGTATGTCCGTTGCTATCCACTGCGGATCCCGAATGGAACTGTATCACGATTTTCGATGATGAATTATCAATGTGTACTTTGCTGTACATTTCACCATTAAGTCGATTAAATTAGCTATGGCATTAGTTATGGCTCAGACACTGACATGAACGTTAATTTTTACTCGGGTTGGGAATCGATAGGTTTCACATGCATCGTACATATGAGGAATGCACTTGATGTGTAGAATTTTTGAGCCAGAATTTATCAACATTCGAAATGTTGATGGCTGGAGTGCAATCAAGCTGGAAAGCATTTCAAAAACAATTTAGTTTAGTCAACTGAAACTGAACAAGAACACATTCGAACAAGAAAAAAAAAACCAACAAAATGTTTAATAAATGAAACTGTAAATTCACAGTAGAAAGAATTTGTGAGGTATTTCCAATAAACACTGTATTTGATGAAATTTGGACACACGCAATTGTTCGTAACTTTTTAGCGTGTTGGTAAAAATTATTGAAATTTTAACTGAATGTACCTATTTCATTGTGTTGTGTCAATTGTGTAATGAGTTTCGTGAAAATCGGTCGAGTGATTTCAGTGATGGCTTCGAATGAAGAAATAGTGCGCCAACAAATTTTGGGCACTCACTTCGAAAACCCAAACGCTTCTCATCGATGGATCGGAAAACAGCTCGGAATCGCACGTTCAACCGTATCTCATGTGATCAAAACGTTCAAGGACCGTAAGACAACCAAGCGGAAAAACGGTAGTGGCAAAAAACGTGGCACATCAAATCCGGAGAAGGCCAGAATGGTATTGAACCAATTTAAGCGTTATCCCAACATTTCGATCAGGGATGTTGCAAAAAAGGCGAAAGTTTCAGTTTGTTTTGTGCAGAAATCAATGAAACGTTCTGGATTACATGTCTACAAGGTCCAGAAGGCACCGAACCGGAGCGATAAACAGAACTCGGTGGCCAAAACTCGTGCAAGAAAACTGTACAGGGAGTGGCTCACAAAACCGTTCTGCATTGTGATGGACGATGAGACCTACATTAAAGCCGACACCAAACAAATGCCAGGACAGGAACACTACGTCGCCACCTCTAAGTTGGCCGTTCCGGAGAGTGTACGGAAGAAGAAACTGTCGAGATTCTCCAAAAAATTCCTTGTCTGGCAAGCAATCTGCGGATGTGGCAAAATGAGTCAGCCCTTCATCACCTCTGGGACCGTCAACGGACAAATCTACAAGGACGAATGCCTCCAAAAACGACTTCTGCCCTTCTTGAGATCTCACGATGGCCCGACACTTTTTTGGCCGGATTTGGCATCTTGCCACTATGCCCGGCCCGTCTTAGACTGGTACAAAGATAATAATGTAGTTTTTGTACCAAAAGACGTCAACCCTCCAAACGCTCCGGAACTTCGCCCAATTGAAAAATTTTGGGCAATCATGAAGGCAAAGCTCGTTAAAACTCCAAAACTGATAGAAAATGAACTTGAACTAAAGAAAGTGTGGTTAAAAGTAAGTAAGTATGTGGGTCCTATCATTGCCCAAAATTTGATGAAAGAGGTCAATGCAAAGGTGCGGGCATTTGGGTTGGGAGAAAAGGTTCAATAAACCAATGATTTCAAAACTTAACCATTTAGTAGTACTTTATTTCCAGAAAGTTTGAAAAGAATCGGGCTCAAGGAAAATTTTTGGTGACCTATTTTGTGTGTCCAAATTTCATCGAATACAGTCTTTACATGGCAACCAACACGCTCGGTTTTATCAAGAGGATTAGTTTTCATTTCAAGGATCCCTAAACAATCAAAATATTGTACATTGCATATGTTAGACCCACCCTTGAATATTGTAGCATACTCTGGTCTCCATATCACGATTTACAAGTAAATCGTATTGAATCAGTACAAAAACAGTTTTTGTTATTTGCTTTACGGAAGTTAGGATGGGCGAGCCTTCCATTATGATTCAAGATGCATGCTAATTAATTTAGACACACTTAAAAAACGAAGAGAGTTTGCAATGGTAGCCTTTATAAATGATGTTATTGCGCAAAGAGTATACATTCCGGTGATTCTAGAAAATATGAACTTTTATGCTCCTATTCGCGGTCTAAGAAATAGAAACTTGTTTTATATCAACAATCGGGCCATTAAATAGAATGATGTCGTGCTATAATACATACAGTGAAATAATTGATATGACTATGGACAGAAATACACTGAAAAAAAAATGAACGAATACACCGAAAACAAAATCTTTTTGAGGCTAGCAAGTCAATAATAAAACGTAAAAAAGTGATACGAACATAGAATGAAATGTAATTAAATGAATGAAATGTAATTAAACAAATGGTCTAATACTGATTGACGACAATAAATAGAAGAAAAAAAACATAGTGAACATTTGAAAACAATCCGTAATCGGCTGTTGGGCGAAGCTTCCGTTTGATGTCAGAACAGGAGCGTTGTGCGGCCTTCATGTCAACTTTGCGAATGCATCTCTTGATTCTACCAATCAACTGTTTGCAACTGTTTGGCTCTCCAGTTATTTCTGTACACCAAGGAGCTCAATATCCCGAAGAAATCTTCGATTCGGCGAAAGTGTTGCAGATTTGTCGGGTTGTGGTTTTGGGAGCAAATGGGATCGAATGGGTACGGTTCTGTTTTTTTTTTACGCAATGCGATGACGCATTATCCGGCCAAACGTACTGTCCATCTGAATGATGTTTTTGTAGAAACGGGATCAAAATTGTCTTCAAACATTCGACATCTTGATTGATAGCCAAACCAGAGCTTAGAAACACCTCGCTCGGAAATGGCAATGTACAACATCACTTTCTGTTCAAACTTCTGTTTCAAATTATATTTTAAGTTCGGCGATGCAGTAGAACTATCCATGGAATAGTATCGATCGTTTCCAGGAACGTACGTCTTCGAAAGAAGGAAGTAACTTTCGTCGTCCAAAACAAAACATTTACACACTCTCATTTCTGTACTCTCTCTCTCCCTCTCTCCCCCACCCCCTCTCTCTTTCTCTCTCTCTTTCTCTTTCTCTCTCTTTCTCTCTCTCTTTCTCTCTCTTTCTCTCTCTTTCTCTCTCTCTCTCTCTCTCTCTCTCTCAGCTCCTATAGAGGCCTCGAAAAAAAAACCACAAGTTTAGATGCCACCCGTTAAAAATTAGGTAACTTCAAATTGATCCATTGAATAGTATCGATTGTTTCCAGGAATGTACGTCTTCGAAAAAGGGGAGTAACTTTCGTCGTCCAAAACAAAACATTTTCCGGAATATTTTCTTATCACCCGGCAGCATTGGGATTTCAATGTCGACATCTATTTCTCAGTGTATTCCGGGGCTATTATCTTCTTTCCGCACTTAACTCCGGCTCATTTTAATGTTTAGCAGATGTACTGGATTAAACAGTTGAACTTCGTTGTACCGTATAATTTTTGCCGAGATTTCTCTACAGTTCGTAAAACTCTCAGCTCTCTCTCTCTCTCTCTCTCTCTCTCTCTCTCTCTCTCTCTCTCTCAGCTCTCTCTCTCTCTCTCTCTCTCTCTCTCTCTCTCTCTCTCTCTCTCTCTCTCTCTCTCTCTCTCTCTCTCTCTCTCTCTCTCTCTCTCTCTCTCTCTCTCTCTCAGCTCTCTCTCTCTCTCTCAGCTCTCTCTCTCTCTCTCTCTCTCTCTCTCTCTCTCTCTCTCTCTCTCTCTCTCTCTCTCTCTCAGCTCTCTCTCTCTCTCTCTCTCTCTCTCTCTCTCTCAGCTCTCTCTCTCTCTCTCTCTCTCTCTCAGCTCTCTCTCTCTCTCTCTCTCTCTCTCTCTCTCTCTCTCAGCTCTCTCTCTCTCTCTCTCAGCTCTCTCTCTCTCTCTCTCTCTCTCTCTCTCTCTCTCTCTCTCTCTCTCAGCTCTCTCTCTCTCTCTCTCTCTCTCTCTCTCTCTCTCTCTCAGCTCTCTCTCTCTCTCTCTCCAGCTCTCTCTCTCAGCTCTCTCTCTCCAGCTCTCTCTCTCTCTCTCTCTCTCTCTCTCTCTCTCTCTCTCTCTCTCTCTCTCTCTCTCTCTCTCTCAGCTCCTACAGGCCTCGAAAAAAAACCACAATTTTAGATGCCACCCGTTAAAAATTAGGTAACTTCTAATTGATTATCGAGCACATTTTTGGAGCATGGAAAAAGGTTCAAAATTACAGTCTAGATTGAGACATACGACTTGAAAACTACAAGCGACTTTTACAAGCGAATTGAAAACATCTGATGTAATTTTAAACGGCATTAAACGGAATTAATCAAAAACAACATTCATTTAGTTGCTAAGTAATAACCAGTATCTTCGTTTACTCTGATTCATGAGTATATTGGAGGATCGCTTTTCAGAGAGAGAGAGAGAGAGAGAGAGAGAGAGAGAGATTGTTGTTAAAAAACAATGAACTTTATTAATATCATTTAATACATATATTACGTTTCGACAACTTCATTTTTTTATCGATATTCTCTTCGTCTTGTTTACCTTTTTCAACAATCTTAATCTTAAAATCGTTGGAATATATTATATATTATATTATATGACATGATATTGATGAACTTCAGGAGGCCATTGGATACATTGGCCACGCTCGGAACCACCGGAACGTCTCCGGGAGAACCTTTTGTAGAGGCCATTTACGATGTTTCTCCAAAACTTGCCGTGCGGCAGCTCTATCTTCATGGTTTTTCATAATTATGATTTTGATAGACTTCAGAAAGCCATTGGCTACATTGGCCACACCCGGAACATTTCTGGGGGAACCTGTAGTAAGGATCAATAACGATTTTACCACAAAATATGGACTATAAGATTCACTGGCTAGCCTGATCCAGCTTCCTGGTACCTCTGAGGATCAATTGATTTAGCTTTCGTTGAACACAATTCTTGAGTGCTTTATCTTATAATCTTCAAAAATTCAGCAAGGTGAGATCTTTTAAAATCAAATATTGCATAGAACGTAAATTTATATTTACGATATCTAGGTGATGAACCAGGTTTAAAATCGCCATAGTAAAGACAAAAAAATACAACGCAACATACTGTTCGCCATGGCATGAAAAGTGCCATTTAAAGTGTTTACTGTCGTGTAATTCTGATAACAGATGTAAATTTACGTCTAACGGGCCGCTCCCTCCAAGCAGACGTAAATTCACATGATTTTTCCCAAGTGTGAAGAAATCGCAGAAAATCACATAATTTCTTCGTACTGTGTACGTTCACAGCAAAAGTGATGCTAATAAAATCAAAATCAATGTCGGGTGGAGTGGCTCACGATGAACCGAAAAAAAAACAAAGAGAACCCCCCTCGCCCCACTTAAAGTGCCATTCTAATTTGCTTCATTGGCATCAGCTCCTTGCCTAAACCGCAAGCCATCTTCTCCTACCGTCAGCCGGCATCCGACATCGATGAAAAGTGAGCAGATAATGATGCGATAACGACAATGAGAATGACGACGACACTACTGGTAGGTCAACCTTCTCCTTCCGCCCTTAACCCCCTCGACTACCGGAAATCACAGCAAACCGACCGCCCTAAAAGCTTTCGGTTATAAAACTAAGCGAGAGTGGCTCACAGCGCGACGAGGACGAAGAAAAGGGATTTCTGGCATGTTCTACATGCCAACGGATTATGGTAATCGCTGGAAATGAACAGCTAAAACTTACGCTCGCTCGTTCGCTCGTTTGGTTTGCGGTGGTTTTATTGGAGCGCAAAAGTTGGTCTCGAAAATACACTTACCTGGAGCGTGGCACCGTGACGGTTGTTCAATGTGTGTCCCGGATGGAAAGCATGGGCGTAATGTGGGAAGAAGAAAAGGAATGAGAAAACGTATTAGTGAGAGATGTCACCAGCTCATAGAGAAATTCAGGACAATGCAAATTTGAAAACACAAAAACTTGGATCATGATTGCTCCAGAGAGGTAGAAGCTGGAAAGAAAATAACAAAAGTTTACGGATGTGACCGAAAATGAAACAGTAGGATTGATTCAATGAAAATCAAAACGAGAACATGCAAACCGAAGAGTTTAGGCTGAATGGTCTGATCTGAAATAAAAATAAAAACGTTAAAATGATGCGTTTTAATTTTGTTAGTAAGAAAATACAGAATTGAGATTTGTGGGTTGAAATAATATTGTAATCGAAAATCAAGGCTTATAACACTTTTATGTAAAGAGTAAATTAAAATTTAGTATTCTGTACAGAGGGAACTTTCTTCAAGGGCAGTCGTAATCCGGGTAGATTGAGAAAATTTATTATAAATAGATACAATTGGGTTCGTTAGTGACAGTTATTGCAGTGTTGAAATCGTTTGGAATTGGTCCCAATTTGGTTGCTTTGATTGAGAAATTAGTTCGTTTAGTTGAAATCAAATTTCATATATACTGCACTGTTTTGACAGTTTACTGACATGGACGGTAGATCCATGTTAGTAAACTGTCAAAATGGTGCAGAATCTATGACAGATGATTTCAACTAAACGACTAAACGACTGGCTGTAATCACTGTTAATCACAGACCCCCGGTAAAAAATAACATCATTTTCTATGGGTCATTAAAATTAAAAAAAAACACCATTGGGAGTCGAATAAAAACTAAAGTTTTATTGACAAGAAGACTGCAAAGCCGAGAAACCTTTTTTTCTGCGATTAGACTCAGTCAATAGCGCAATCATACGTTGCACAGTGGGCAAGAACTGATGAAAACTAAGAATAAAATCTGTAACTTTTTTCGTTTTTAAGCGAGGCTTGTAAACAAGGCCATTTCCGCTCGGAAATTGTCTGGGAAATCGAATGGAACTGGTTTAAATCACCGCACGGATATGGTTGAGGAGTTATAGAGCTTATTTTACCCCACTTCCCCTTATATTCTTGAATAATTTTTAGACATCTTTACACGGAGTGGCTCAAGATCAACCAAATAAGGCTAATCCTATGTAAAATTTCTCGAAGAATCGAATAGAAGTTATTTCATCTCCCACACGGCTCTGTAAACAAAGATATGGCTGATTTTACCCCACTTTCCCTTATATTATTGAATAATTTATAGATATCTTTACTCGGAGACGCTCAAGATCAACAAAATAGGCCTAGTCTAATGTTCAATTTCCTGGAAAATCGAATAGAGGTTTTTTCAAACACCGCACGGCTCTGTGAATGAAGATATGGCTGATTTTACCCCAGTTCCCCTTGTATTTTTGAATAGTTTATAGATATCTTTGCTCGGAGTGGCTCAAGATCAACCAAATAAGGCTAATCCAATGTAAAATTTCTCGAAGAATCGAATAGAAGTTATTTCATCTCCCGCACGGCTCTGTGAATTTTCCAGGAAATTTCACATTGGACTGGTCCTATTTTGTTGATCTTGAGCGACTCCGAGCAAAGATATCTATAAATTCTTCAATAATATAGGGGGAAGTGGGGTAAAATCAGCCATATCTTTGTTCAAGGAGCCGTGCGGGAGATGAAAAAACTTCTATTCGGTTCTTCAAGAAATTTTACATAGGATAAGCCTTATTTGGTTGATCTTGAGCCACTCCGAGCAAAGATATCTATAAACTATTCAAAAATACAAGGGGAACTGGGGTAAAATCAGCCATATCTTCATTCACAGAGCCGTGCGGTGTTTGAAAAAACCTCTATTCGATTTTCCAGGAAATTTCACATTGGACTAGTCCTATTTTGTTGATCTTGAGCGACTCCGAGCAAAGATATCTATAAATTATTCAATAATATAAGGGAAAATGGGGTAAAATCAGCCATATCTTCGTTCACAGAGCTGTGGGGTGGATGAAATAACTTCTTTTCGATTTTACAGGAAATTTCACATGGAATTGGCACTATTTTGTTGTACTTGAGCCTCTCCGTGCAAAGATGTCTATAAATTATTCAAGAAAATAAGGGGAAGTGGGGTAAAATAAGCTCTATAACTCCAAACCCATATCCGTGCGGTGATTGAAACCAGTTCCATTCGATTCCCCAGACAATTTTCGAGCGGAAATGGCCTTGTTTACAAGCCACGCTTAAAAGCGACAAAAGTTACAGATGTTTTCCTTAGTTTTCACCAGTTCTTGCCCACTGTGCGTTGTCTGTAGTTTTGACAGATACTGTTTTTATTTACCAATTCTTACTAAGCAAGTAAAGGAGACAGAGATTCTACCATGCAAAGCCCTATTGTAAAAAGTAGACACCGAGGGAAATGGGAAACACTTCACAACAATTCCTCCGTAAATTGCTATTTGCGAAGGAAAAAGTTCTGGAACAATTCACCGGACATTTCTGGAAATTTGGAACAGTTTCCAAACCGGTCCCATCGCTGAAGATATGTTCCGGATTTGACTTAGGAATTTTGAAGCATCTTCTGACACATCTTCATATCGGATCTCAGAGGTTTCTGACGATTAATAATATCGATGAGTATTTTAGAGTATTTTAACTTAGTTTCAAGCTGATCAGCATGAAAGAGTTTCCAGACAAATTGAACAAAAATTGACGACTTACGGTAATTAAGGCGTGTAGTGATGGATTGAAAGATCCGGATTTTATTCCCACCATTTTTATTTTCCGTCGACACGTTGTTACACGAATAATTATTTTCTTTGCCAAGAGGTTGTAGCAAAGGTGGGATTTTTAAATACACACTGAATTGAATACACGCTTATACAGAACAATGCAATAATTGCCAAAACCGGAATACACTCTGAACAAAGACTGATATATCTAGCCTAAATTTTTATTACAGACGAGAATACTTTTCTTCGTTCTTGAACGAGGTCCGAGCAAATGTTACAGAAGAGAGATTGAATGAATAGCAAAAATAAACTTCAGGGCAATTTAGACCGATCAGTGTGACTTCTTGCCATAACCAAAAAGACTTTAGATATATTCAACTAACGTTCCAGGAAGCTTTGGAGGAGCACCCAGAAAATTGCGACGTAGAATCGGAACAATTTTTACGGCAATCAGACATATAAATAGAAAATTTGAGACGAATTCAAAGGCCATTCAGGAGACATTCAAAGGAGCTCATTGCAAGAAAAATATGTAAGCCGAATTCAACAGAAAAGCCCCCGATGGCGGAGGCTCCAGATGACGGCAGTAGCTAAAATTCTGAATGCTTTGACGAAGTGTCATGCTTGTCCTTGATTAGAAGATTTCAGACTAATTGGACGGATATTCCTGACTTCTTGTTGTTTAAAACACGTGAATTTTCCATTTAAAGAAGAAGATATGACCAGCTCGGAAACAGACGAAGCAACAGAAACTTCACACATTTCCTTACTGAGCGAAGAGAATAATTACTTCTAACAAACAATGAGGGTTATTTCGAGAGTCGAAGTGACGTTTAGCACTTGGTGAAGTGAGAAAAGTCAGTTAAAGTGACGTGACTCTTCATTTGATTTTCCCATGTGAGACCCCTCTTTCAGAGGACGAAGGGGTCTCAAACCACAATGGAAACATGTCTTGCCTTCGAAAACCTTCACATGCCACATTTCGTTTCAGGAACATGATAAGCTCTCGAGTTATTCAGAAATTTGTGTTTCATTTGTTCAAAGAGCCCTCCTTTCAGAAAGGGAGGGGTCTCGAGTCACCTTAGAAACATTTCTTGCCTTCAAAAACCTCAACCTGCCAAATGTGGTTCCATTTACTTGCTTAGTTCTCGAGTTATGCAGAAAATTGTGATTCATTTTCATGGAAACCCCCCCCCCCCCCCCCCCCCAGAGAGAGAAGGGGCTCGAACTACCATAGAAACAATTATATCTTCCAAAACCTCCACATGCCAAGTGCTTGATTAGTTCTCGAGTTATGCATACATTTGTGTTTCATTTGTATGGGAGCCCCCCTCTAATATAGAGCGGAGGGGTCTCAAACTACCATAGAAACATTTCTTGTCTCCAAAAACCTCTACTTGCCAAATTTGGTTCCATTTACTTGCTTAGTTCTCGAGTTAATTGTGTTTCATTTTCATGGATACCCACCACCCCCACCCCCCCAACGGAGAGAGAAGGGGCTCGAACTACCATAGAAACATGTATTGCCTTTAAAATCCCCGCAGCCAAATTTGGATCCAATTGCTTTATATTATGCAGACATTTTAGTTTCATTTGTATGAGAGTCCCCCCCCCCCCCCCCCTTCTAGAGAGGGGAGGGGTCTTGAACTACCATAGAAACATTTCTTGCTTCCAGAAAACTTCACATGAAAATCTCCATTTGATTTTCCCAGAAGAGAATTGACGAATTTCACGCCAACTCGTCTTCGTGAGTGGCAGCACCCTCTCAGAATCTAATGAAACTTTGTGGGTGGATAGACTATGTCTTTTCAAGGAACTTTGCATACTTTGTTTTTTCAAAATTTATTTAAACTACCATTTCAAAAGGGCTTAAGCTTTTTGATCGATTTTTTTTAAATCAACATAACTCAAAATGGAAAAGACTTACAAAAAAGTGATGTATGGGTGACTTTTAGAAAATCGTCCCCAAAAAATGAAAAAAATTGTAAAAGTTGTAAAACCGATTCTTACACGCTAAAAAATATATTTTGATTCTGTCAAAGTAAGCAATAAAGGTAGTTGGAATTAAATGGAAATTACTAATCATTCTTCTTATTTTCTAGTTATATTTTGACGTTTAAAGTCAATTTGCAAAATATGGCTACCTTAGAATTGGACGAAATATAATTGTCTAAAAGTTCGCCATACATTGCGAGAATTTTCTAACAAATTTTTTTTCATGTCTAATTTTTACCGTGTATCGCGCCAACTCGTCTTATAATTTGGCCCTAAAACCTCATAGAAGCCAATTAAATTTAATTTTAATGATAATTTGGTTTTTTTTAAGTGTCTTTGAATGTTTGAAAAATCAAGGCTACTATTTGGAAAGGGCTTATTTTTAAATTATTAATAATTTCAAATTTTAGTGATAATACAATTAAATCAGGTGGTTGATCCTGTTTATTACCAAACCTTTGAAGTATATTACAAGAAGGACATTAAATTGGAAAACAAAATATCTGAAGTATTCACCCATAACTCAATAGCAGTTCAGTTATTTACATCAAAATTGCTAGATTTCATTAAACAAAATTCAATATATTGCTCAAAAAGTATTGTCATGTCAGATGGAGTAGCGGCCCATTATAAGAACAAAAAGAATTTTGACAGCGTGTGCAATTTCAAGTCCAAATATGGATTGGAACGTCTCATGGGAAAGGTCCATGTAATGCTATTGGTGGTAATCTCAAGCGAATGGAAAAGAGATCAAGCCTTGCTCAAGATTATGGAAACACAATCAAAACTCCTCGAGATCTATTTGACTGGGCAGTTGAAGAGTCAAATAAATGTATTAGAAAACTGAATTTCTGCTTCATATCAGCTGAACAGTATGCAAAAATGTCAGAAGAACTTGAGGAGTTCTAAAGCCACGTAAAAACAATACCTGTTACACAGGTTCATTGCTTTGTACCTATTTCAGAAAATCAAATTTCGGCTAAAAGGTTTTCTGATTCAAAGGATAATCGAAAGAAAATCAGTTGGTATGTGAAAGATCTATAAAGTCATATTTGAATCACCTCTAAAAATAGGAATATCCGAACAAGCAGTTATGAATGACTTGTACTTAAACGTACACCTTTGGTTCTGTTGTACTTATGCAAAGGGAAATTTAATGTTGTTGAACCTTTTCAAATGTTAGTCTAGATGATTATTGTTTTTTACCAAACGTTCAAAACATTCAATTCTTTATGATCGCTAAATTTTATTGGATCCTATAGGGGTGTTGAAGACGATAACTGGACGAGTTTGCGTGATACACGGTAAAAATTGGACATGAAAAAGTTGTTGCGAGAAAAAAAAAAATCCTTAAAAGTGCCCATCTTGCAATTTATGGCGAACATTTAGACAATTATATTGCCTTTATTAAAAAATCGTCCAATTCTAAGATAGCCATTTTTTGCAAATTGACTTTAAACATTAAAATATTTTTTAGTGTGTAGGAATCGATTTTACAATTTTAAAAATACTTTTCATAAAAGTATAGACAATTTTCTAAAAGTCACCTATACATCACTTTTTTGTAAGTCTTTTCCTTTTTGAGTTATGTTGATTTAAAACAAATCGATTAAAAAACTTAAGCCTTTTTCAAATGGTAGTCTGGATAAATTTAAAAAAAAAACAAAGTATGCAAAGTTGCTTGAAAAGACATAGTCTACACACCCATAAAGTTTCATTGGATTCTGAGAGGGTGCTGCCAAACACTGGATGAGTTGGCGTGAAATTCATCAATTGCCACTGCAGGTGACTGTTTTCACTTCACCAAGCCATAAAAGTCACTTCGTCTCTCGGAATAACCCTCAATAGATTTCAGTGCCGTTCCAGATTATCTTCCGTCGTTTATCGCCGCTAGCAAGCAGATTTGTGGGAAGTTATCAAGCCGGTTTTGTGAACGGTCGATCGACAACTGACCAAATCTTTACGTTGCGGCAGATCCTCCAAAAGTGTCGCGAATATCAAGTCCCTACACACCACCTATTCATCGACTTCGAGGCCGCATACGATACTATTGATCGTGAAGAGCTATGGAAGACTATGGACGAGAACGTTTTTCCCGGGAAACTGACCAGAATTATCTTTCCTGCCTCCTGTTCAACATTGCGCTAGAAGGTGTTATGAAACGTGCAGACTTTAACACGCGAGGTATGATTTTCAATAAATCCTGCCAGTTCATCTGCTTCGCTGACGACGTGGACAATGTCGGCAGAACGTTCCAGGTGGTAGCTAATCACTACGCCAAGTTGAAACGTGAAGCGGAAAAGGATTGAAGGTGAATGCGTCAAGGACTAAGTGTCTGTTAGCTGGAGGAACCGAGCGTGATAGAGCTCGCATAGGCAGAACTGTGACAATCGACGGAGATGAGTTCGAGGTGGTGGATGAGTTTGTGTACCTCGGATCATTAGTTACGTCGGATAACAACTGCAGCAGAGTATTTCGGAGACGCATTATTACCGGAAGTCGTGCCTACTATGGACTCCACAAGACCTTGAGGTCTAGTAAACTTAACCCCCGTACAAAGTGTACCATGTCTAAAACGCGGATAAGACCGGTAGTTCTCTCCGGGCATGAGACGTGGACAATGCTCGAAGAAGACCTGCAAGTACTTGGAGTTTTCGAACGACGCGTGCTTAGGACCATCTTTGGCGGTGTATGTGAAAACGGCGTATGGAGGAGCAGGATGAACCACGAGCTGGCGCAGCTCTATGGCGAACACAGTACCCAGAAAGTCGCTAAAGCTGGAAGGGTTCAATGGGCGGGACATGTTGTAAGAATGTCGGACAACAACCCCGCAAAAATGGTGTTTGCCTCGAATCCGACCGGTACAAGACGCAGAGGAGCGCAGCGAGCTAGATGGTTAAACCAAGTGGAGCAAGACCTTGGAAGTGTGGGACATTCGAGGAATTGGAGACAAGCAGCCCTCAACCGAGTTCTATGGGGAAATATCGTGACGCAGGTGCGGTCCTAATAGGCCGCTGGACCAGCACAAGTAAGTAAGATTTCATCAACCGATAGAAATTGCCATCAGCCGATTTCCCGTATGCGAACTCTTAATTTGCCATCAGAATTACAACTGCCCTTTTATAACAGATATTCACAATCCTCGCTAATCTACAAGAAATTGGCCATCAAAAAATAAAACCCAAATTAATCCAAACAATTCAGCACAATCTTACCCCTTCGCACCAAGACCGACCACCGGCCCGGTGGCTGCCGTGCCGGCTAAAGCTAGCGCCTTATACCGTGCCTGCTCTTCGGTCGGCAGCACAATGTCGACCGAGCGAGACCGGATTGCTCCGCTGCCCGGCACTGCTAGTAAGGTCAACTCCCCTTCCGGGGGCTTCAACTCTTCGGTCTTGGCTCCGGTCACCTTGGTGAAGCAGGAATCCACCGACGCCGCACGGTCTCGCTTCAGGTCCGGTACCTGAAGGTAGATGTCTCGCACGAAGTCCGCTGCCGCAGTACTGGTTGAGGGTGGTGATGGCGCCAGCGCCACCACCACCGATTGTTGCAGTTGATTGTCGTTGTTGTAGTCCGGTGATAGTTCGTTGTGGTCATCGATGCGGCCACCGGAGAAATCGTTGCTGTAATCATCGTCCCCGATGGGAACGATGATGTTGATAATGTCTTGGCGTTGTTGTTGTTCTTGAGAATATTCGGTGCAGGAGACATTCTCCAGCGAGTTACCGGTAGGTTCGACAAAGATCGCTTCCTGGCGTGAGATGGATCGTCGCCGTGTTCGCGTAGGGAAACTGCCACTAGGTTCGTCCACAGCCGGGGAACAAGGAGGCACTTCGATCGTCGGGGACGGAGGGAATACGGGTCCAAGCGGAGTGATCGGTGGTGAACCGATCGGAAGAGGTGGAAGAGGCGGGAAGTCGTTTCCAAACATCGGAGGCGGCGGCAGGACTGGACCGTCCGGTGCCAACATACCTCCGAAGCCATCGGGGTCATCTCCGTTGGTTGGTGATAAGGTGAAGGTGATCCCACATGGGGACATAATGGGTGGTGGCAGCAGGGTGTTGCATTTTACGTCGTATTGGAACCTGTAGTCACGATCGTCTTCGTCTTCGTCGTCGTTTTCGTCCTCCTCTTCTTCGTCGTCTGTTTCCTCTTCTTCGCTGCTGGAAGACGACGAACTGTAGCTGAGCGTTTGATATTCGGTATTATCGTAGTACTGGCGTTGATCAACCCCGGTAAGCTTACGGTATTCTTCCAGGTACAGGCAGTGGATACAAGGCGGAGGGGTTTTAGAGCTGGACTTGCGCCGTTGGAAGCGCTTTGGCACGTCTAGGAAAGCGGCTGCGACAGCCGCCTGAGAATCTTCGCTACCGCCAGCAAGATCAAAACTTCTCGAACGACCAGTCACTTGCGGGACCTGCAGAAGGGAACCACCCGACGACGGGTCGTCCGTCGATGATGTCTGATGCACCTTGAGGAACTGATTGGCACGCTGGGCTTCCAGCTGGATTTCGTCAAACGATGCTGAGCGAACCTAAATTGTTAGAGGGTAACTACTGTAGTATTGCAACTAGAGGACTTTTAGAAGAAGAAAAATTACCTGTTTGGGAACTTCAAGACTGCTTTGTGTTTTCATCTCCGCACCAGTGGGGGTCCGTGACCTAGTGAAGGTGTTGCGCAGGCGGTGCATAGTGCCGAGAGGGAACAGTGCGAATCGCTATTCCCCCTTAGTCGGCTCCCGGACCGCAACGACGGTTGGGACGACGACGACGATAACGATGACGACGGCGATGCTCCTCCCTCAACGATGAGGCTACACCGGTTCTGGCCGTCGTAAGGGCCGTTCCATTGGTGGTCGCGGCGGCAGCGGTGGCGGCCACCGACTCGTCCCGTTGAGACGACTTCGGTTCGGCAACTCCGGCCGGCGGTTCTACTGTTTTTGATTCTACGTCGATTGCTAGCTCGTCTCGTTACGATTTGCTGACTGGTTCTTTGCAATGCTGGTGAAGGTTGGCCTTGCTGCTGTGGAATAAAGTAGACAGACGAGAAACAACCGTTAGCTCAACAATTACAAAATCATGCGGATATGAATAATGAATTTCCATTCAGAGTCACGCAAAAGGTAATATTCCTGCCGTCGACGAGGGATCGATTTACAAGGGTTCGCGTGTACGATGTGGGCTAATATGAATTTCAACAAGCCAACGCAAACCCATTTTGCGGGTCGCTGTCGCTGTTGTCATCGTTCTGACGAGGGAAAATAATTATTCAATATCAACAAATCCCGGAATTGGGTTGCGGGCTTACGACAAAAGGAGATTCTACCCGCCGAAGCATTCTCTTGAGAGCTTTCTGCTCGTCGGAGATGTCAATCAAAAAGGGATTTATTTCCCCCTTCAAAGCCTCTTCCTAATGCATGCAATAAATGATTGATAACCGTGTGCTGCAGCACGTTGTTACTACGCGAGGTGGGTCGTTTCACCGAAAAAACAAAATTCCCATTGCTAGAAAATCCTAGTGGAATCATTTATTCCTTGAACGATTGTCGTTGAAGTTTATTCCACTGTGCGCTGGTACGGACAGCGGGTCGGCGTATTCACCTTTTGCGTCGTCCGACTTCAGTCATTCCAGCCAGGAATCGGACACAAAAATACACTTTTCCGGGGTGGAAAAACAAATTGGCTTTAATGAAAATTAATGGCAACCTTTCTTTTCGTTTCCGGAATGTCCTGAGTGCTAGTGAGCGGATGAGTTGCCTGACTGACTGGCAGATGGACAAACAGCTGGCCCGGGAGCAATGTGTGTCGAGGGATAATTGTTTGCGAAGCTCGGGTTGCTATTAATGTCAACCGAATTCGTTGGATGGTTGGTAGAGGGTAGAGGGTAGGGGATTGACGGGAGGTTTGCAGTGGGTAATTTATTCTCGGTTTGATTTAAGGCAACCTAAAATGCATTTCGGTGTAGGGAAATATGAAAGATTGAATAGATTACTCTTCATTATAAATATCTTTTTACTGGAATAAAAGTAAGCCACGTTTTAGTAATTTGAGATCGCAGATTAGAGAATTCACAGAATTTTAAGATTAACAGACTTTTAAGATTAAGAGGATTGTTAAGATTTAAGTTTAATCTCAAATTGTGAGATTTCGAATATCTTGAATTTTATGCATCCGAGAAACACTCAATTTGAGGTTTTGAGAATATGAAATTTCGAAAGTCTTTTAATCTGTCGAAGAGAATTTTCAGATTATCAGTTTCATAAATTCGACTCAAACCTAGGCTTCATATGTCTAGAATAAACGTTTACGATTCACACCAAACTAAAATAAAAAAACACCCACCAACCCCCCAAAACCTAAAACCCCCCCCCCCCCCATCCCCCCCGCCCCCCCCTTCCTTTTTCCCCCCCAAAAACAAACCACCTCTTTTCTTTTCCCTTTTTTTTTTTTTTCCTTCTCACAATTATGACAATCCACAAAACACATACATTAATAGAAACCACCCACCACAGCGCATATTTAAGACTCTTTGGGCCAACCCACTATGGGGCGGCTCCATACAAAGTGGTGGCCAAAAATTTTTTTTTGGTTTTTCCGCATTTTTTGATAGTATTCTAGTAAGTTTAGAATAAAATTAGTCATATTTGTGTATTTCCATCGCATCCAGAAGGTGTAACTAGTATTTAACCCAGTAATGAGATACGTATTCCTGAACAATAAAACTTGAACGTTTGTTTTTAATTTTAGGGGCAGTTCAAATGCAAATCAAAACTACAATAAGGTTGCTGTGCATAATATTAAATAGGAGAGGTGAAGGTGAAAGCCCCCCCCCCCTCATTGTCAAGATCTGACCCCCCCCCCCCCACCATTTTTTTTAAAATATTTTGTGTGAGAGTATTATTTTATCGATCAGGTATTTTGGTGAAGAATTATTTGTATATCAAACCTCCTCTCACCCACTCCCCCCCCCCCCCCAAAAACTTATCGCCCCCCCCCCCCCCCCCCCCCCCCTTGAAATATTTTTACCGTACAAATAAATCATTCAAACTAGTCGAAAAGATGCTTTTTTTATATGTTTCCATTATTTTTACTGAACGCATATCACCATCTTTAACTAAGTTGATGATTTGTCTCCATTTTATACACTGCAGGGATGAATACACTACAAAATTAAACATGATTTTGATTGATAAATTGTCATAATAAATTTTATTTATTGACTTTCTCTTAAAACTAAATCAAATTCACAAGCAATTCTACTCATTTTCTACATTTTCATCAAGAGCAAAATCATCATCCAGTTGTTCAACATCATCCATTAATTCGTCAAGTACATTGCTTTCAGTGTTTAAATTTTCAGAGCTGTCAAGATCTTCGAATACTAAAAGTGATTTTACAACATCTGGATATTCAAGTGATACATTTTTTCGCATTCTATTACCTAGATTTATTGAACTTATCAAAGGATCAGACGAGTTCATAGCTCGAATAAAGACGTCATGCAGATTATCAACTCGTGACCTTTTCCTAGCATGATGGGTACGACATTTTTTTAGAAGTTTATGTTGGCACTCTGCTGCTTCTTCAGCTAACATGCCAAGAGGAGCCGGTGAATGGATTATTATGCTCCCAGCGTGAGCGAGTACTTTATGTACTGTTGCTGGAATTTTATACCAATCATACAAATTAATATACTGCCGATATGTTTCTTTACAATAGTCATCCATTTTTTTGGGATTGATCGGATCTTGGCAATTGATTACTATTAAAATATTACGAAATCTAACAATAAGTTCTTCGTTGATGTTCAAAACTTTGGAAAGTAATTCAGGATTTGAAAATGCTTTTCGACACACGTTTCCTGTTATACTGGTCCCTGCTCCACCTGCCCTGGGTTGATCAACTCGTACTCCGAATGCTTCGAACATTTTTTCAGTAATGATTTTTTTCCGATCAAGATATTTGGCCTTTAAATCCTTCGTGATCTTCCACTTTTTAATTTCCATCCTGTAGGAAATATGTAATAAACACTCAAAAAATCGAATCCAAGCGTGCAGTGGAGATATGCCGTAATGAAGAGCATCTTCGTTCGATTCGTATCCTGCTTCAAGCTTCTGTAAAGTAAAAAAAATCAATGTTATTTCTATGGCAGTTAGAATTTGATAAAAAAAAAGTATTACCTCTATATCACTCATCACATTTGGAGTAGCGCCACAAATTGGACAGTTGGACATGGAAGAAGTATCGGTTACATAATTAAGAACTTTGCCGTCGATCATACTCATAACGAAAATAAAATCAACCAAAACAAACTCGCCATTCGATAATTGGATTTTTACTGGAACAAGCTCACTTATTTGATTTTCAATGTATCTCTTGGTGTTAAGTACCATCTCTTTAGATTCTTTGATAAATTCCAGCATAATAGGCCTACAGAACCGAATGCTTTGGGGTGTCAAATTATGCCACAAAATCCTTTTCTTGTTGTTCTGATAATAAAGTTGTATAGGAGTTGTTGTCACTGAAAAGACGTCACTGTCATCCTTTTGATTTGGCGTTGATAGCGCTTGGTGGTATTGTGAATAGCCTGTAGAGCCATCCATACCCCAGCTGCTTAAAAGTACTAGCTCTGTTTCATCGTTGGTAATCATTTGTTGGACGATTTCCGCATCGATGATCTGAATGATTCTTTCTGCTGTATGATTCATGAGTGCCTGTAATTGGACCTGAAAAGAAAGAAACATTTGAAATGGGTGTACTGGAAAAACATGTGGATATTTATATCTACCTGAATTTTTGATGATAACTCTTCGATTGACTCGGCTAAAGGTGAGCAAACTTTTTTCATGCTCTTGATTACATGATAGCTCGGAAACCTTGATGGGTTTTTTTTTACTGTTTGCTCATATGCATATTTAGAAAAATCGCAGTCTAAAAAATATTCGAATGCTTCTTCAGGTGACATCATTCCATGTGAATCTTTGAGAGTCGTAAACATTTTAGATGCACTTTCACGATTTTTGAGAATATGGCCAATCAAATTCACCATGTTTGAATCGCCATGTCTATATGCAATTTTTCTTGTGGCTAAAAAAGCCTTTTCTATAGTGTCAACACTACCGCCAAACATTTCATCGGTTTTCCTTCGTTTACTTCTATCACTAAGTTCATCAAATTGTTTTTGTGGACGTCCACGACCAGTTGACGTTGAAGGTGTTTCTGCGATGTACTCTGCAAGTTCCAAATGACCGTCGAGCCAATCTTTATTGTATTTCTCAAAGCGGTCTTGTTTGCGCTGAGCCTTTTGCCATGCATTGTAAAAATGTTGTGCTACGTACTTCAACTTTTTAAGGAGTTGTTCTTCTTTGGCAAGATCAATATTATATTTTGCCTTGATATATTCAAATGCTTTTGTTGCATTGACTATTTGAGATTCTTTTGGATCAAAAAGTAACACGATACTCCTATGTTCCATAATATCACAAACAATTATTTTCCGATTAAATAACCAATATAGGTACACGTTGTTAGCGTTAAAGCCGAAAACCAACTCATGATTTGAAAATATTGTCTTCGTCTTTTAAATGCAAGTAGGTATTATGTAGTAGGTAGATAGTAGCTAGTAGGTAGGCATTATGCAGTAGGTATAAAGGTAGTAGGTAGATAATAATCCAGTTATGTAGATACAGTTTCTATATGGAATGATAATTTTCGGTCTGTTTTTACCCTTTTTAACAAAAATAATAATTAAGTATGTAACATTTTTAATACTAAATTTGACATTTAACACTTCCACCTTTCAAGCAGTGTTTAATTTGTACGATTTTTTTGGTTTCTGCTCGCATAATCGATAATTGTAATTAACAAAAAATAAATAAATAAAAATATCCATTTTTTCGACCTTGTGCCAAAGTGACGCTCATCCGCATGCGCAGCTATGCGCAGCTGGAATCTCGTTCCGCAGATAGTAGAGACCCCAAACTAAACTGTGGTGGTGGTCTCTTGAGACTGCTCGGCCCTGCTCGTTAGATATAGTCCAACTTAGGCAAACAAAATTTTTTTTTCAATATTTGCCCATTTTTTACTAATCTTCATTAACCGTGTAACCTCAACAACATACTCATTTTAAAGTTTAGACAATTACCTTTCCAACGGTGCATTAAATTCCAAAATTGGACCGTTATTCACTGAGAAAATTGCATTTGTTTGAAATGCATTTTTTCTACAATTTTCACAATTTTCACTAAGTCTGATGTCTGTGGCGCAATGAGTTTTCATCACAGAGGGCTGAAATTTTGGGAATCTAGGTTTGAACTATCTGGCTATCAAATGGTATACAAGACACGTCATTCAAAGCAAGTCAATTTTTCGATTTTTGGCCACCACTTTCCCCATAGTGAAAATTTCTTTTTCTTTTTTTCTTTTTATACATTTACTAGATTCTTGATATTCTTGATTCTTGATGTTCTTGATTCTTGATGTTCTTGATTCTTGATGTTCTTGATTCTTGATGTTCTTGATTCTTGATATTCTTGATTCTTGATGTACTTGATTCTTGATGTACTTGATTCTTGATGTACTAGATTCTTGATGTACTTGATTCTTGATGTACTTGATTCTTGATGTACTAGATTCTTGATGTACTTGATTCTTGATTTTCTTGATTCTTGATATTCTTGATTCTTAATAGCCTTGATTCTTAATAGTCTTGATTCTTGATATTCTTGATTCTTGATGTTCTTGATTCTTGATATTCTTGATTCTTGATGTTCTTGATTCTTGATGTTCTTGATTCTTGATATTCTTGATTCTTGATGTACTAGATTCTTGATGTACTTGATTCTTGATGAACTTGATTCTTGATATTCTTGATTCTTGATGTCCTTGATTCTTGATATTCTTGATTCTTGATGTTCTTAATTCTTGATATTCTTGATTCATGATATTCTTGATTCTTGATATTCTTGATATTTATGATATTCTTGATATTCTTGATTGTTGATATTCTAGATTCTTGATATTCTAGATTTTTGATGTACTAGATTCTTGATATTCTAGATATTCTTGATATATCTTGATTCTTGATATTCTTGATTCATGATTTTTTATTTTTTATTCTTGATGATCTTTATTTTTTATTTTTTATTTTATTTTATTTTATTTTCAATTTTCAATTTTCATTTTCAATTTTATTTTAAATTTTCAATTTTGAATTTTCAATTAATTCTTGATATTTTCAATTTTTAATTTTCAATTTTCATTTTCAATTTTTAATTTTCATTTTCAATTTTTCAATCTTCAATTCTTCAATTTTAATATTTTCAATTTTCAATTTTCATTTTTAATTTTCTAATTTTCATATTTTAAATTTTTAATTTACAATTTTCAATTCTTCATATTTTAAATTTTAAATTTTGAATATATTTTTAAATTTTAAATCATATTTTAAATTTTAAATTTTAAATTTTTATTTTTTAAATTTTATATTTTTAATTTATATTTTAAATTTTTAAATCTTAAATTTTAAATTTTAAATTTTAAATTTTAAATTTTAAATTTTAAATTTTAAATTTTAAAATTTTTATTTTAAATTTTAAATTTTAATTTTGAATTTTTAATTTTAAATTTTAAATTTAATTTTGAATTTTTATTATTTATTTTTTTATTATTTTTTTATTTATTTATATTTTTTCTATTTTTATATTTTTTTTATAAATTTTTTATTTAATTATTTTTTTTCTATATTTCTTATTTCTTATTTTTTATTTCTTATTTTTTATTTTTTATTTCTTATTTTTTATTTTTTAAGTTTTTATTTCTAGTTTTTTATTTTTTATTTTTTATTTCTTGTTTTTTAATTCTTTATGGTTGATTGTTGATTCATGATTGTTTATTGTTTATTGTTGATTGTTGGTGGTTGTTGATTGTTGATTGCTGATTGTTGTTGATTGTTGATTGTTGTTGTTGATTCTTGATTCTTGATTATTTATTCCTTATTCAATCTTTATTCTTTATTATTTTTTCTTTATTCTTAATTCTTAATTCTTTATTCCTTATTTTTTATTATTTATTCTTTATTCTTCATTCTTTATTCTTTAGTCTTTAGTCTTTAGTCTCTAATCTTTATTCTTTATTCTTTATTCCTGATTCTTTATTCTTTATTTTTTATTCTGTATTCTTTATTTTTTATTCTCTATTCCTCATTCTTTAGTCTTAAGTCTTTAGTCTTTAGTCTTTAGTCCTTTTTCTTTATTCTCTATTCTTTATTCTTTACTCCTCATTCTTTATTCTTAATTCTTTGTTCATTATTCTTCATTCTTTATTCTTTATTCCTTATTCAATATTCTTTATTCATTATTCCTTATTCCTTATTCCTTATTCCTTATTCCTTATTCCTTATTCCTTATTCCTTATTCCTTATTCCTTATTCCTTATTCCTTATTCCTTATTCCTTATTCCTTATTCCTTATTCCTTATTCCTTATTCCTTATTCCTTATTCCTTATTCCTTATTCCTTATTCCTTATTCCTTATTCCTTATTCCTTATTCCTTATTCCTTATTCCTTATTCCTTATTCCTTATTCCTTATTCTTTATTCTTTATTCTTTATTCTTTATTCTTTATTCTTTATTCTTTATTCTTTATTCTTTATTCTTTATTCTTTATTCTTTATTCTTTATTCTTTATTCTTCATTCTTTATTCTTTATTCTTTATTCTTTATTCTTTATTCTTTATTCTTTATTCTTTCTTTATTCTTTATTCTTTATTCTTTATTCTTTATTCTTTATTCTTTATTCTTTATTCTTTATTCTTTATTCTTTATTCTTTATTCTTTATTCTTTATTCTTTATTCTTTATTCTTTATTCTTTATTCTTTATTCTTTATTCTTTATTCTTTATTCTTTATTCTTTATTCTTTATTCTTTATTCTTTATTCTTTATTCTTTATTCTTTATTCTTTATTCTTTATTCTTTATTCTTTATTCTTTATTCTTTATTCTTTATTCTTTATTCTTTATTCTTTATTCTTTATTCTTTATTCTTTATTCTTTATTCTTTATTCTTTATTCTTTATTCTTTATTCTAGATTACTTTTCCAAAATGTTCCGTTTTTACTTGATCCCAGGTTCGTGATTTAAAACACTTAATTCTTAAAACCTGATTCTTGATTCTGAATTCTTATTTCTGGAGTGCTGTTAAGGTGTGCCTAGATTCTTGATTCATGATTTCAAAATTTTGGTTTTGAACATACAGTAAAATCATAAAATCCCCGCGTGCTTTATGTAAGACGCAGTGATTGTAACCGATTCCCTCCCAAAATATGTGATGATCGGTAGTATTTCGCCGTTTTTTTTTGTGTTCTTTGGCTCCGAACCCGGAGGAAGAGTTATATCAGCTAGTATTGAGACATAAATTATTAAACGCATTGACGCGAGTAAATTGATGATTATTAGAAGTTTTGAAGATCGATATAGAGTCGCCGGAGGATTTTGATTTTGGCAGAGTGTGGAGTGAAAAAAATGGCGATAAAAATAAAACCAGTGCAATGTGGTAGACGACCGTCTGCTGATTAAATGCATCAAACGGAGCTAACGCGCATGCAAGCGTGATAGACTGGCACATAATTTCAGATGTGCTCCCCTCGTGGCGTAAAGAGTTTTGTAATGCTGATTGCATATCTAACGGACGGTTTAGGAACGCTAATTTTGTCCCGAGTTTGGCGCTTATTTTGTCCCGAGTACATGAAATTAATTACGAATCAATAATTTCAATGATTTCAATAATTTGTTATTTGAACAAACAAGTGTTATTTTGAAGGAGGCCATTGGTGAGATCAATCTGATTATAAATATATAACAAAAATCATATTTTCAAACAACACTAAATACGTGCCAGGTTTGGATATTTTACATTTTCAAATCGGGAAAGGCGTAGCAGAACCCTTATCCAAATGATATCGGTAATGTTAACATGCGGATTGTCGTGTTTGTTGTTTAACATGGCATTGGAGGGTGTGATTCGAAGAGCTGGAATAGACACGAGTGGCACGATCTTCAGGAAGTCTGTCCAACTATCTGGCTTCACCGACGACGTTGATGTCGTAGCACGAAACTTTGAGACGATGGCGGAAACGTACATCAGACTTAAGGCTGAAGCTGGTAGGATTGGGCTTGTGATTAATGCGTTAAAAACAAAATACATCAAGGGAAGAGGCTCACGAGAAGTTAGCCTCTTACCACGAATTCAGATCGACGGTGCTGAAATCGAGGTAGTAGACGAATTCTTGTATCTGGGCTCATTGGTGACCGCCAATAACGACACCAGCAGAGAAATACAAAGGCGCATTATGGCTGGCAATTGGGCCTACTTTGGACTCGGAAGGACGCTAAGATCAAACAAAGTTCGCCGAACTACAAAGTTGACCATCTACAAGACAATAATAAGACCGGTAGTTCTCTACGGCCACGAAACATGGACATTGCTAGTTGAGGACCAACGCGCTCTTGGTGTCTTTGAACGGAAGGTCCTTCTTACGATCTACGGTGGAGTGCAGATGGAAGACGGAACGTGGAGGAGGCGAATGAACCACGAATTGCATCAGTTGCTGGGAGAACCTCGTACACATCGCTAAAATCGGCCGACTACGATGGGCTGGGCATGTCGTAAGAATGTCGGACGATAGCCCTGTGAAAATGGTTCTCGAAAACGAACCGACAGGTACAAGAATAAGAGGCGCACAACGAGCAAGGTGGATCGATCAAGTAGAAGGCGACCTGCGGACCCTCCGCAGACAGCGAGGCTGGCGAAGTACAGCCATGGACCGATTACAATGGAGACAACTTCTGTGTACAGCAGAGGCCACATCGGCCTTGGTCTGATTGGTAAGGTAAGGTTACATGCGGAGCTTATTATGTGTGAAAGTAACCTCGGAATGGACGTGACTCTCCAGACATTCTGAAATGGCTTGTTGGATCTCCAGTAGAGCTATCACTTTCTAGCTCCAGGATTAAAGCTGCTTTCAATGGTCAATTAAAAGATTGTTGCAAACCGATTCCTTCCATAATACCGTTACCGGCCAATGGGTTTTAGATTGTACACACACATAATGGAAAATTTAACCAAACTTTTCGTATGAACTCGGCTATTTTCACTAAAATCGCTAACTGCTAATCAGCTCGGTTAAATTTGGGCACCTCAATTGAGTTATTTAAGGACTTTATATTGCCCCTATTTTCTATTTATAAATAAAATTCACTCAATAACAATAAACGAACCACCCATAATTCATTATTAGTTTGTATCAAGTCTTGAGCAATGTTAACTAAAATTGTATGAATATTTGAAGCTCTAGAGAAACACCTTACTACATGCAGACCATTGAGTGGGTTTCGGAAGATAGAAAGTGCTCTCCAAAGGATTGTGAAGTAAGAGTCTCGAGAAGATCGACCTGCTGTTTGAGTTATCGAAGCCCGAAAGCACCTCTCGGTAGTATGGAAGCATGGAATGGAACAAGATATTAATTGCATTTCACAGTATTTTTCAGATAGAATCTTGAAGGTTGACAGTCTTGAACAATGTCGTGAAAATCTGAAAGCATTCTGATCGTTAAAACCAACCACACTCAATGAGCCATTTAAATAAACCCTAGCTAATGTGGGGGCAAAGAACTTGAAGTACTACAGGCTCTATTAAGTCTTAAGCGCTGTCCGGTGAATCTGCGTGATTCCGTGAAGCTCAAAAGAACCATGAGCCGTGAAGCCCGCTATAACCGATTAAGAACACGCAATTGGTCAACAAGCTTCAACAAGATATAAAATGATCTTCAAAGTATTCTGAAATAAAAGTATAGAGGATCTACTTGCTATTTGGAAACGCAAAGACTGCAAAAGTCTTTTAATGGACTCGAATCTTCAACATGTTTACAGTGCTTCAGAAAAGTTTCTAATAAGTATCTTGACAATTTACAGCGAAAACGAAGATTTTAAAAGTTTCCGAAATATTCCTGAAAGCAGATGGCGCCGGTGGTTTCCTCTAACCCCAGTCGGTCTAGTATCAATTCCAGTCGGCGCTGGAATTGAGATTTTCTGAGACGAAAAATCCGTGCTCACGTCTTCCTTTGGAAGGGAAGTAAGGCAGTTGGCTCCTTCCCATGTGTTGATGGGTTCGATATGTAAGGTCCAGGTCATCTCCCTGGCGTGATGAACCAGTCCAGGGCTGACAACCGCGTAAATACGAAACAAAAAATTTAAATTAAATCTCGAATATATTTACAATACTTTCCAATATACTATGATGTTGAGATCTTGAAGTTGCTGTTTAAAGTCAACCGAATCAGACATTTGACGCTTTGCATTATACTGAATCGAAGCGTTCTGGAAGATATTCCACATGCCAGAAGGCCTCTTGATCTTAAAGGAAGAGTCCTTTTAAGATCAAGAGGTCTTCTGGCCAGTTGAAGTTCTAAAAACTGCAATGCCTCAATCCGTCGAATACCATTAGGACGACCATTACTTGTTCGAATGCGATTAGGTGAAATGGTTCATTAGCACGAATGGGTCAGATGGTCAAAATAGACAAATCATTGTTCGTACTTAATTATCTGGCTGGTCTGATAACTTATTCATTCAAAAAGCCAGAAAGGTAATTAGCAAATGCCGCACTAGTTTGAAGTTATTCTAACAGGTCCAATTTGTTGGATTTTTTCTTATACTCAGCGTTCGAATTAAAACTTTTCTACTCTTGGCCCACGCGTCTTTTCCTTTAAAGACTTAAGTCCTAACGACCCTATACCCTAAACAGCACGAGGAAAGAGAGCTTATTTCCACTCTTAGTTGAAACGGTATAAAACCAAACAAGAAGAAGAAAGCGTAATCGTTAAACGTCCTACTGTAGATTTTAATTATTATTTAACTTCATTGGAAATTCGTTCAAACGAGAAAAACGATTGTTCATGACCATAAGCAAATACCCCAAATGGAACAAATCCTTAGAGTACGACCTCGTTGGTTGGAAACGGCCATTTTCGTACTACTTAATATTTGAAACCCGTTTTTTTTGCGCATTGAAATGGTTAATTCGTCGACGGGATGAGGTTATTTAAAATTCATTAGCTGCAAAAACTCAATTCCGCTCTTTGTCCTCCAGGTGTTGCTCTTGGGAAATTTGAGAACCGTTTGTGCGAGCTAATCCACTCAACGAGGAGGTAAAATCTTTTCTTCTCAAACAATGTGGTTAAAATTTGGCCGTTCGAACGCATGGGGTCGATTCAGCGAAAGGTCTATACATCGAATTTGGTAGTTTCATTGTCCTGAATTAACAAAGAAAAAAATCGTAGGCTTCTTCAAGATGCTAAGCGGAAAGATTAAACCAGAGTAAAAGAATCCAAAGCAAGCAAACCAACCCCTTGCCAGCAGCCGGAAATTCCCTCTGTTAATTAAAAATTTACCCCAGCACGAGGGTTGTTTTCCTTACCGGTCTCGTGTTCTGCAGACGTGGAATCCTTTCAAGGGCTGCAGCAGTAAACTTCACTAAATTGTATTGTTCAGTTGGGACGTTACTTTGTTGGCAAAAGGTAAAAGAACAAACCAACTGTTAATGGTTTTTCACAAGAAACATTGTTTCCAGATGGGAAAATAGCCATGCAAGGGGTTGAAGTTCACACGAAAAGGTATTTTTTCCTAATAGAATTTATGAGTTTGGTGGGTACATTTAACACATTATTACACTGTTGTTATGATTTAATCGTTTTAAACAATAAATACATTCACCATCCAATAGAACCATCCATCCCCTTCCCCAAAATTTTGTCACACCATATTTCAAAGATCAACCAACGGCTCTTCCCCGCCCCATCGACACGGCAACAGGTGTCCGAAATGAACCATAAAACCACTCCAACACCGACCACCATCATCCATCCAAGAGAAATACGGTAAATTCAGCCCCGTCCCCAAAATGGAGTGCAAAATAATAATTTTGTACCCTTCTTCCGAGGCCAGATTTGATGCACTGGAGCCAACAGAGTGAAATCTAATCTCGGTTCATGGGACTTTTACCACCCAGCACCAATCGCCTAGCCTTAACTAGATGTTGAGAGATGGCTGGTCGTAAAAATAAACCCTCTCTTCTGCGGCCCACCATTCGGCCGCTTTATCAGCAATGCTTGTTTGTTCGACTGACTATCCTGGAGCCTTAACCAGACTGTCAGTCGGTCAGTCAGTCAGCCAGTCAGTCGAAGAGAGATATTGGGTTGGTTGGTAGGATCACGCAATGGTCCGTTCGCTGCAACGGTATGCGAGCCGCAGGAAGCATGAACGGACTGCTAATGCAGTAGCCCCGGGTTGGAAGGACTAAGGAAACGAGATGGTAATCTTGCAATGGATTGCCAATTCCGCCTAAACTGTCGGGAGTTTAGCACTTACGGCATTTCATGGGGATTTAGTGCGTTAGTTTAGTGCTGAATGGCACAGTTGGAAAATGTGGTGTGAATTTCGGGCGAAGTTTGTTCATTTCTAAAAAAAATGGTTTTCGGAGAACTAAAATAGAAATCCATACACAGTTCCAAAGTTTTCTTTCATAATTTCAAAAACGTCTCCAAAGTCTCTTCAGAACTTGACTAGACAAACCAACCAAAATTAAATCCGAACTTCTTCAAACTTTCGGTGGAAAAACCACTAAATTTCATCCGAGTTTCATGTCAAACTCATTTGAAATTTTTAATTTTTTTTCCAAAACTGGATTAAAAACTATTCGACACTTATCTAAAGTTATTTCAAAACTTCTCTTAGAAGTTCGCCTAAGACTTCTTCAAAACTGCGTCGGAAATTTCTCTGGTTTCCTTTCCACAAGTATTGATCAGATGATCCTAAAAGTTTCTATGGCACTTCTTCAAAGGTCTGTATCCGCAATAATCCGGATACCTCAAAACATGAAAAAAACATAAATTTCGCATTATATTTCCGTCGTAGTTATTTATTTCAGATTCATGGGATGTGTTTTAACAATTCGTGCAGACAAAACATAGTTATTCGGTATTTGCATAAAATTTTCGAACTTTGCGCTTAACTCCGTCCATTAGGGTTTGTAAAACTCTTCAGAAATCGTAGAAGCCGTTTTTGTCCAAATTTGTTGGAAGTGTTTGATGTCTTTGATTCCTTGCTTCTTTCCAGAAAGCTTCCGCTTCATCAAAGCCCAATATCTCTAGATTGGTCTTAGCTCTGGGCAATTTGACGGGTTTGAGGTTTTTGGTACAATGTTCACTTGATTTGCTTGGTACCACTCCATCACAGTTTTAGCATAGTGGCATGATGCCAAATCGGGCCAGACCAAAGGTTTTTCTTTGTGACTTTTGATGAGGGGTAGCAATCGCTTCTGCAGACACTCTTTCTGATAGATCTCCTTGTTGATTGTGCCTGTAGTGATGAAAGATTTACTCTTTTTGCCACACGTGCAAATTGCTTGCCACACAAGGTATTTTTTGGGAAATTTCGAAGCCTTCTTCGTTCTGAAATGCTCAGCTGTAGCATTTCTGGCCATAGCAGAATAAAAAGCCAGCCCTGGAAGCTGTTTGAAATCCTCCAGGACATAAGTTTCATCGTCCATAACAACGCATGAAAACTTCGTCAAACATTCGTAGTACAAACGTCGAGCCCGTGATTTTGCTGCCAAGTTCTGTTTGTCGTTGCGATTTGGAACGGTTTTTACTTTATAAGACTTAAGTCCCAAGCGTTGTTTTCATATTTGGACAAAACCAATCGACATCCCTATTTAACAAGCCACCGTTCGAATGAAGAGATTTGGGTTTTTCGTTAATATCCTTTTCACCTTTCGGTCCATGACAGGATCAGCGCGTCCAATGTTTTTGTCACTTCTCGGTTTCCTCTCCACCGTCAAACGTTCCGAAAATGATTTGAGCACATCGCGAACAGTGGATTTAGGCAAATGCAATGTTTTTGCAAGGTCCCGTATTGACAAGTCAGGATTTGCCGTACGCCCGTACAAAATTCGCTCGCGCACTTGTTTTTCTTTCGTCGCCATCTTGAATACTAAACATGAAATGTAAACATCAATCATAGTCTTTTTCATCATAGACTATCAGCTATACCACAGTGAAATTTTTCATTCCTACGTGCAATATTTCAAAAGTTACAATGATTTGAAGGTGTCCGGATTAATGTGGATACAGACCTTAAGTTTCGTCAGAACTCAGTTATGACCGTTTCCAGCCAAAATGACCTGGAATGGGGAAAATTATATTCGATATTTTTGTATTTGAATGAAACTTTGCATACACGCTTGGCTTAGGAGACTGAGCATTTTTCGCGCTAACAAAGATTTTTGTGACTCAACAGTCAGTTTTTAAAAAGGCGTAAGCTTTTGAATAGCACCTCAAAAAACCTTTGGTTGTAAAAAAAAAACTGTCTAAGAACAAATTGTGACCCTATGCGTAAAGGTTGTGAAAAAATATACACTGAAAAAAAAAAATTTGGAAAAAAATCGACAATTAACATAAAAATATAAATATCTCAAAACATGATTTTTTTATTTTTTTTATGTTTTGACTGTAAAAATGTTAAGTTTTTATGCAAATTTTAACGAAGACTCCAGGATGGAGAAATGTCAGGGAAAAAAGTTTTTAGAACATCAACTTTCGGTGCATTTCTCCAAATTTTAATATTTGCGGGAATAAACGAATTCTGATTATATAATCTGATTTTTAAAGTATTTTCAAATTTTTAAGCTGCAATGCTGCCCCTCGTAAGAGCATCCGTTCTCTCGATATATTTGCGGTTTAATTTTATCATACTCAAATAATTTTCGAAAATACGACCTTTTTATAAATTATTCGCGTTTCTCCAGTAACCACAAAATGTTTTTCGAAATGATTATTAAGTTTCTTACAACTCTCTCTTTGACAGCAAGACGATTGCATGAACGGTTCAAAAGATATGGGGTAAAATGATCATCAGGTGCTTAAAAATTTGAAAATACTTCAAAAATCAGATAATATAATCAGAATACGTTTATTCCCGCAAATATTAAAATTTGGAGAAATGCACCGAAAATTGATGTTCTAAACACTTTTTTCCATGACATTTTTCCATCCTGGAGTCTTCGCTAAAATTTGCGTAATAACTTAAAATTTTTAGTCAAAAAATAAAAAAAATCATAAAATCGTTTTATGAAATATTTAAATGTTAATGTTTAATGTCACAACTTGTTCTTAGACAGTTTTTTGGTACAACCAAAAGTTTTCGAGCTACAAATTATTAATTGAAGTGCTATTCAGCTATACGCCCTTTTTAAAGCTGACTCTTGAGTCCAAAAATTTTCTGCATCAGTGTGTACAAATTTTCAATTAAATCGGAGACACTGGTCGAAGTTGGTCGGTAGGTCATTTCGGCTGGAAACGCTCTTATCTTAAAAAACCTTTTCAAAATTTCATTTTAAAATATCATCGAAGTTTCTCCGGAATTCATGAAAATATCACAGTTTGCATATTTCGAAAACAACGAAACAAGACCAACAAATAGAATATGACTAACATGTGTTTCTCATAGCTTTTCATAGTTTTCTCAGATTTTCTTATAAGTTCCCCTCAAAATTAGCTTAAAGATTTATTCAAATCACTCGGATCGATAGAAAGTTCCCTAGGGCCTGTTTATAAACCACGTACTCATTTTTGAAAATATCAGAACCTCCCTCCCCTCTCGTAGACTTTTCTCCATACATTTTTTTTTTTCAAATTTTGTATGGTGCGTAGACTTTGGTAACCAACACCCTCCACCTTCTCCCCTGAAAAGTCTACGTGGTTTATGAATAGCCATCTAGGAAAAATTTCATTGAATTGAATTTCAGGAAACATCTTCAACATCTTCAATCCAATCTTTCATCAGAATCTCCCGAAAATTTGCAACATTTGCTCCTCCTTCCCCCCCCTTTCTCTGAAACGGCGCGGGGGGGGGGGGGGGGGCTCCCATACAAATGAAAAACATATTTCATCATAACTCGAGAACTAATCAAGCAAAGGAAACCAAATTTAGCATGTGGGAGTTTTTAGAGGCAAGACATGTTTCTATGGTGATTTAGCCCCCCCCCCCCTTCAGGAAAGGGAGGCTCTCATACAAATGAAACAGAAGTTTCTTCATAGCTCAAGAACTACTCTAGAAAATGGAACCAAATTTGGCATGTGGGGTTTTCTGGAGGCAAGAAATGTTTCTATGGTGGTTCGAGACCCTTCCCCTCTCTAGAGGGGCTTTCATTCAAATGAAACTGAAATTTCTGCATAACTCGAGAACTAATAAAGTAAATGAAACCAAATTTGGCATATGGCGATTTTGGAGTCAAGAAATGTTTCTACGGTGGTTCGAGACCCCTCCTAACTCTGAAAGGAGGGGCTCTAATACAAATGAAACACAAATTTAAACCAAAGATGAAAATTATCCCTACTGTTGTGAAGGGAGGGGGGCTCTCATACAAATGAAACATAAACTTTAACCAAATATGAGAATTATCCCCACTGTTATGTTATTAGTATGCAGGAGTTTTTGGGACCGGAGAAAGTTCTTATGATGGTTCGAGACTCCTTCCCCGTCTGGAAGAGGGAGGGCTCCCATACAAATGAAACACAAATTTCTGCATAAGTCGAGAACTAATCAAGCAAATGGAACCAAATTTGGCGTGTGGGGGTTTTGGAGGCAGGATTTTTTTCTTTGGTGGTTCGAGACTCCACCAATCTCCGGAGGGAGTGGGGGGGGGGGGGCTCTTATACAAATGAAACAGAAATTTCAACCAAACATGAGAATTATTCAGGCAACAAAAAAACAAAAAATGTGTGTTTCGTGGGGAAAGCAGCTTATTCTGACAGAAGTTTGAACCCCTTTTTAGTCAAGAATGGGGGATGCTTGAGTTACTCTCAGTGCTACATATACTCAAAAGGTTATGCAAGAGAAAATGACGTTCAAACTGACACGATACGGTGTAGTTTGAAGATAATTTATTTATTTATTTATTGTCGTCAATCATAAGTAGACCATATAATATATATTAAAATATAATATAATATTATTCATTCTTGTATGTTCTGGTTTCTTATGGAGCTAAAATACTGTTTTAGTTTATGCCGAGACATTGTAAAGTCAATGATTTCGCAGTGTTTATTGTAAGAAGCCATCATGCGATTTATTGGTCCATTTGTTGCATAGTTTGTGCGATGATGGCTGATGGCGAATAGGTTACGATTTCGAAGTTGCCGAATAGGTGCATATATGTTTAATTTTGATAAAAGTTCTGGTGAGTCAATACGCTGCGAAACGATATCGTTTACAAATGAAACGCTTGCATACTCACGACGCTCTTTCAATGTTTGGATGTTTATAAGCATGCAACGCGCTTCATATGATGGAAGACGAAATGATGTCCAACCCAACCTACGAAGAGCATATAATAGAAATTGCTTTTGTACTGATTCTATTCTGTTTTCGTGTGTGGTTAAATGAGGAGACCATACAATGCTGCAATATTCCAGAATAGACCTAACATAAGCTATATATAGTGTTTTAATAGTGTATGGGTCCTGAAAATTATGACAAAAGCGCTTAATAAAGCCCAGCATGTTATTTGCCCTGTGAATAATTGTGTTGTAGTGGTCTATGAAATTAAGTTTGGAGTCTAAGATTATTCCTAAGTCCCTAACTCTTTCACATTTTTCTACTTTCTGATTACCTAGTGAAATTGATATGTTTGGTGTTGTTATTTTTTTGCTAAATGATATTGAGTTGCATTTTTTTACATTCAGCTCTAATAGGCTTTTTTTACACCATGTGTAGAATATGTTTATTTCATTCTGGAATAAATTGATGTCTTCCTTATTTCGTATTTCCAAATAAAGCTTCATGTCATCGGCATAGATTAGTACTTTAATATTTTTAAGAATGAAGGAAATGTCATTTACGTACAAAATAAAAAGAAGGGGTCCTAAATGAGAGCCTTGTGGGACACCAGAAGTGACTTGAATAGGATTTGATTTCTTTCCATTTAATTTTATTATTTGTTGGCGGCTGGTTAAGTATGATTCAAGCCATTTCAAGAGTCCAGGTTCAATCCCATGTTTTTGTAGTTTGAAAAGTAGCATGGTATGTCAATACGATCAAAAGCCTTGCTAAAGTCTGTATAGAGAGCTTCTACGTGGTTTCCATTATCCATTGCATTCAATGAATAGTCTATAAATTCAATTAAATTTGTCGAAGTTGAACGGCCCTTAAAAAAGCCGTGTTGCTTGTCAGTTATTTGATTTTTGATTTGGAGAAATAATTTTTCATTGACAATTGCCTCGAAAAGTTTAGGAATGCAAGAGATAATGGCTATTCCACGATAATTACGTACGTCAGATTTTCGTCCAGATTTGAAAATAGGGACCAGAAATGAGCTTTTCCAAATTGTTGGGAAAATTCCTGATTCCAGTGACATATTAAAGAGCCAAAACAATGGAGATGTGAGTTCCATTGCTAAACTCTTCATGAACACTGGAGGAATTCCGTCAGGTCCAGGACCTTTTGCGGCGTCCAAATTTTTTAATGCTTGGAAAATATCTTGCACATACAGTTGGATGACGCCAATGCCCCCAGTAAATTCAGGGTAAAATGCAAAATATTCGCGATCGCGATCCTCTTCAGAAAATGTCGTATAGATTTCTTGAAAAAATGTTGCAAAAAGATTGCAATTTTTTTCCGAGTTATCACCGACACGTTCATCAAGGTACATTGTGGATGGAAAATTGTCAGATTTTAATTTGGTTTTTACGTAATTGAAGAAGTTCTTCGGGCATGACTTTATTTCAAGTTCAGTTTTTGTATTGTATTCTTCAAGTGCAATACCCATGGCTAGATTCAATTGGTCGCATATGTCCAGATAGTTTGCTAAATTTTCACTGCTGTTGAATTTTTTGAAAATTTTGTGAGCTTTCTGCTTTCGATTTTTTAAATTTTTGATTTGTCTGTTAAACCATACTGGATCACTCGTATTTCGGTGACGTCGTTTTTTCTTCAAAGGTATTTCTTGCAAAATTATTTCCGATAAAATTTTATAAAAAATGTCTACAGCAGTTTCGACATTCCCTTCATTCTTGAAAATTTCCTGCCAGTTTACATTGTTTAGTTTGCTTCTGATATTCGCATAATTAGCTAGTCTGTATTCAAAGCCTTCTTCATATTCACAGTCGTTGGGTCTTTGATATTCATGTATAAATAAAGAATATTCGATTGCCGTGTGACGCATTTCATTTTTCCATAATGGGTTCAGCGATTCAGTCACACAGAAATCTTCTTGAATATTCGTGAGCAAGAAGTCCAAAAAACAATTTTCTTCATTTCTGATGTGGTTTACTTGATTAAGTCCAAGTTTTGCGATTTCGTCGAATATGAATTGCAAAGTAATATTCTCCCCAACGACTGGGAGTAAGATATTTTCATTTTCGGAGTCTAGAATGAAGTCAGCGTCGCGTTGATTAAAGTCCCCATAGATGTGAACTTTTACTTCAGGAGGAAGTTCAGATAAAATTTTTTCTGCACATTCGAAAAACTTTTCATATGTATTTTTATTAGCATTATATGGTGGAAAATACACAGAGGCAAATACGTGTGTTTCACCTGCTATGTGAGATTTCACCCAAACATGCTCAAATTCATTAAATTTGGATGAGAGAATTATTTCTGAGTTGAATTTTGCAGAGATGGCTACGAGGACTCCACCGCCTGACTTCTTTCCAGACTCAAGAAAATTCCTATCATTTCTGAATACGTTATACGCACTTCCGAAAATTTCTTCACTTTTTACACTTTCATCCCAGCTAGTTTCAGTTGCCAGAATAATCGAAAAGGATGTACCAAGAAGATTTTTATGAATTTCCTTCATTTTTGCTGGGCTTTTCATGCGATTGAAATTTTGACAATAAATCAAAATTTCAGTAGCATTCTGTTTTGGTGAAGAAATTGTGGGAAGCGCGTCGGTTGATGAAATATTTACCGATATTGATGATGTTTCTTCATCTTCTATGGAGGGCGTCGTTTCTTCTTCTTCTATGGAAGGCGTCGTTATTTCCGAAAATGTGACCCTGGGGAGGTAGAGTAAAATTTTTGTGCTACTCTCTCGTAGTTGCTGCAGGCGGTGTGTTCGATCGCTGGATAAAGATGTGCGGTGTGACTGCAGGTCTGCTAAGGCGTCATTGCGTGATACTCCCATCTCTTTGTATACGTCCAGGAAAATTTCACGCAGAAGGTTGGTGTCCGTAGGTAAACCTTCCGCTGCTAGCATTACTGAGGCACTTATTTTAGTCATTCCGCGAGTACATACATTTGTTGGCTGGTCATGGAGATAAGCAAGGTAAGTCCGCACCGTCTCCATGATTCTGTAGTCCCGCAAACGAGCTTTTAAGTAACGCCTGTCCCCATCAGCTGATTGCTGCGTTAAGTTTACGATGGGTGGACGCATGGGGTCGGGTGTCCAGTGAAGTGTCGAGTGCGATTCCAAATGTGTTGATGCCGTGGTATTTTCCGCTGGTGATTCATTGTTGTTATGGTGTACCTTGTTGTTTGTACGGTGAGGGTTTATGGTTTCACCCTTTCTGAATTCGATGAGTTTTGGCACGGAGAGGCCTGGTATTGGGTGGTCGGTTGATGATGGTGGGCCGGCAAATTGTACTTTTGCTGTGGCCAGTAATTTTTTGTCCGATTCGTTGGAACGGGTGTGTTCATTCTGTTGAGTGCTTTTGGATTTGGGTGCTGTTAGATTTGTATTGCTGTTGATGTTTGTTGGTTTGATTTGTTGATGTTTCCCGCGTTTTCGTATCGCTTAGCAGACCCCCCTTACCGCAATTTCTGAAGAATTCTATACAAAATACGTAAAATGTTGGCCAAAATGTTGTCGAAGCTTTGCTAATCGTCACTTTTGGAAATTATTTTTATACTGACGTAAGAACTGCATGACTCATGGTTCTGACAGTTTGTTTTACGAACGAATACGTGAGTTTCCTAATAGTTTATTTGAACACGCTGATTCGGAGGTAATTTCTCAGCATATACCTTCTTCAAAATACCCTCGACACTTATCCAAATCTAATCTCCCTCTTAACTCCTACAAATTTGCCTTGGAAGCGTCTTGAAACTTCTCACAAGTTTCTTCAGTTCTCGTAAAATCGCTCATAAGTTCTTGAAATCTTCACCGAAACTTCAACAAAACTTCTCAGAGCCTTCCCAGAAATCGTAAGGATTTTCTTAGAGAAACCTCTAAAGTTGAACCCAACTCTATCAGAATTTCTCAAACACCCTCTCATGACTCCAAAATTAACCTGAATCAAAGCATTCATAGAACTTGATAACATATACTCACAATGTCTTCAGTTTTCTAAGAAATTGCCCAAAGTCCATAATTTTCCAAAACTGCTCAATGGCTTCGGCAAAGCTTTTTAGGCGTAAAGTTTCCTCACAATTTCCTCAAAGTTCAGTTATCATTATTTCCTAAATTGTGTCAATTTTAATTTACACTCGGAACTTCTCCAAGGTCACCGTGCCCTTCAAACTTCTTTAACTTACTCCCGAAATTTCTTCAATTTTCTCTAGAAACTACTTCAAATTTTGCTCGTAACGTTTTCAAAGAAATCCTCATGAGACAGAACAATCAGAACTTCATGAAACTTCCACTACTTTCATTTTCAATTTTCCAAGTTCCTCAAACCTACTTGAAAGGATCCGTGAAATATCTCCAAAGCTTTCTCGAAACTTAAAACTTCGTAAAGTTCAATTAGAATTTCCCTGAATTTTCTGCGAAACACAGCCAGAATTGATCCATCCAAAGCTTTCTCGATCATTTTCGGAAATTTCTCCGTATCTTCTCTAAAGCTCTTGAGGCGTAACGTTACCCAAGAGTCTGCTCAAATTTTATTTATTAGTTTTCCTAAATATCCTCTTATCTTTTAAAATATATTCTCGGAACTCATCAAAGGGTAATTGGCATCCTCCTAACATATTCAACCAACTCTCGAAATCTCGAAAATTCAAAACTCTTGGAACTTCGACACGTTTTGCTAATGTCTTCTTCAAAAAACCCTCATAGTCTTCTCAAAGAGTCATGAGAACTTCTTAAAAGTTCCTCTAATTCCTCTTTGAATATTTCTTGTTCGCCAAAACTTCTTGAATGTACCCGCGGAACATCTCCAAAGAATCTATAACTTCCTAAAGTTCCATTGAACTTCCCTGAATTTTCTTTGAAACTCCTCAAAAGTTGTTTTGAGACTTTCCAAAGCTCTCCCGGAAATTTTCCAAAGTTGGTCCTCCACTAGCAATGTCCATGTTTCGTGGCCGTAGAGAACTACCGGTCTTATTAATGTCTTGTAGATAGTCAACTTTGTGGTTCGGCGAACTTTGTTCGATCTTAGCGTCTTTCGGAGTCCAAAGTAGGCTGCGCCATTCTTCCATGACATTTCCATTTCCAAACAAGCACAGACATTTAGTGGAACTTAATCGTTCAAAATAACACATCTATTAACTCCTGGTTTATACACTCAAGTAAACCTCAAATGAACAATAGAAGCTCTACCTTACTGTCCATTAGCCCTTACGCACGAAATCAGTCCAATTCCCTTGTCCTTGTTTGAGAGACTCTCCGAAAAAAAAGGGAGCCAGAACCAAGCACCAACACCTCCCGAATTTCCCGAACAGCGGAAAACAGGACAGCGACACGAAACGACAACTTTATTGCTGCCCATAAATTTTACGCTCTCCGTTCTCGGATCGAAAAGTCAAGGACCAGGTGCTCTGCATCAACTGGCTGCGGCATCCGTCGCCGTACTGACCCCGACCGACCGTCATAAAATAAAGATGCTGTCATCGGTTCGCCAGAGGACCGATCGATTTCAGGCTGTTAATGTCCTGTCTGCTCTTCCCAAAATGGAAGATCTATGGCTAGTGTTGTCGATTGAAGTTCGGCAATCGAGAGCGAATGATTTATTGGAATTCAGGCTAACAGCTTGACATTTTTTTTTTCGGAGAAAAATTAAGCACAAATGGTTTATGAATGTGCATTTTTTGGCAACTTATATTTGAATGACATCAATCACTTAGTGAATAATAGAGAATTATGATCAAAGAGCATTAAACATCTTTTGTTTAGAATCAAAGGTTTTTGTGATTCGCGTGTTTTGAGTGTTCCGTATAAGTATGATTAGAAACGATCAGTCAAACTTGTTTGTTTGACACTCCTCAAGATGTTGTACTGCCTAAATATAGTCAAATTCCACTAAAAGTGACACAAACAATCAATTGCCCTGTTTTATGCGATCGAACCACATCAGAAGTCGAAAAGCTGCTGCATCAGCACCGACTTCCTCTGCTACCGAGGGGAAACATAAAATTAGCAGGGTCATCGATTTCTCTCACGCTTGATGGTGATGGAAAAGTTTCCGAAATCGAGAAAAGACCGACTTTGCAACCCGTGCCGGGCAATCAATATTGCCACACACAAGAGCCACGTTAGCTTGCGGTGCTGGGGAGTGGATTCTCGCCTCAGCAATTCAATTAACAAGTTGTCTCGGTTTCAATGCCACACCTCTCACCCCGAACTGCCTAACGATTCCCGTGCAGGGGAAAAAGAAAGGGGAAAATTATTTGCAAACTACACAGCAATTGATGGAAGTACCTACTGAACTGGATTCAGTCATGCGAAGATAGGCGAAAGAAATCCAATTCTATAGCAGAAAGGGACGTGACCGGGATGGGAAATTCGTCTAGACGGAAGTTGCATGCAAAGTCATTCCTCGCTTCCTCTGTGCCACAAACTTCGACCCAGTCACGGAATTCTGATTTTCTTCTTCTGGAATCGTCCGGGGAAGAATGGAACTCGCAAGCACGATCATCCTTCCAACGTTTCCAGTGAATTTGTTTAATTTAGTTAGGGTCTAAACCTACCGTTAATGATGGCCAAATAATGGCCAATTCGATGAAATGAGATTTGATTACTCTGGCGAAATGGCCATTTATGAGCAACGGCCGGCAGCGCAATCCACTCAAGTAAAGTAATATGTTAACGCAAACAAACAGAAGAAATTGCGGAGAAAGTTTCGCCATTTTCATCCGGCTGTGGCACAGTTGTGTGTATTGAGCGAGCGTCGTCGTCGTGAATATTTGATGATATTGAAATTGTTTGCGGAGTTCTTCGTTGGCAAGTCGAAAACTTTCAACTCGGCAACATAGAATCCAAAGGTCCCCTGCTGACGATGCAAGTCAATTCTGAAAATGGAACCTCGGCAGTGTCAATTCACACCGCAATGAAACATGGAATACGGTACGATCCGGAAGAGTTTAATAAATTTCAAATTTTTGCCATTGGTAGGAAGTGAGCTGGCCAAGCTCCGGTATTCCTTTGTCTATTGTCGTCATCGTTTTCTCCTGCAAGGATGATGATGGCATTTTCTCTGGCCAAGGGATCCGTTCGATCCCATTGTATGTGGCTTGAAATACGAGGAACAAACGTGGGCGAAAGATAAATGGATGTTGGATGAAAGTCTGAAATGATGTGAGAACATTGTCAGATGGAGGGAAACTAGGTACGATTGTAAACGTAATTGCTACAGTTCTGAAATGTTTCTAATGGAAACAAATGACAGTGTATGTGGTGGAAAAAAAAATCTAAAGAATTCATTTTCTTCGTCGTCTCATGTGACATTATTACCTCCAAGGTATTCTTAATACACTCCCACAGTTGTTCATAGCAAGCTGAACTCATTTCTTATTAGAAGAATTGTTTGTAAAATAACATCATACTCTATGTCCAAGTGAAGTCCTAAACGCAAAATTACTAGCCTGCATCGAGAATCAAACCCAAAGTAAACAAACTTTGTAACTGTGCTTTCCATTATTGCCACTGGGCAGAACAATTTCATACATATTTAATATGCTATTCTTATTTGCTGTTAATTGAACAGATTACCGGAATTTCCTAAAACAAACTAAATCTTGATATAAAAGCCAGTTCAACTCAAATACTCACGAAAGACAGAAGATGTGAAAATGTTGGTAATAGTTAGAACAGTAAAATCAATAAGAATATTAAAAAATAATGAGAATAACAAGAATAATGAATATCACAAAAAAGATACCATTTATGACAACAGTAAGGATTAGGCATACATTATTAAACGTGAATTTTCCACCTATGGTGAGATCTGACCCTTCTCAAGGAATTCCATTTATGATATAATTCACTACCGCTGGACCAGTGGTGGTGAATGTAGATTCTTGAATTCGTTTCCATGACATTATTATGTTTTTCATTAAAGACTGTATTCGATGAAATTTGGACACACAAAATAGGTCACCAAAAATTTTCCTTGAGCCCGATTTTTTTCAAACTTTCTGGAAATAAAGTACTACTAAATGGTTAAGTTTTGACATCATTGGTTTATTGAACCTCTTCTCCCAACCCAAATGCCCGCACCTTTGCCTTGACCCCTTTCATCAAATTTTGGGCAATGATAGGACCGACTTGCTTACTTACTTTTAACCTTGGAGTTTTAAGTTTTGGAGTTTTAACGAGCTTTGCCTTCATGATTGCCCAAAATTTTTCAATTGGGCGAAGTTCCGGAGTGTTTGGAGGGTTGACGTCTTTTGGTACAAAAACTACATTGTTGTCTTTGTCCCAGTTTAAGACGGGCCGGGCATAGTGGCAAGATGCCAAATCCGGCCAAAACAGTGTCGGGCCATCGTGAGATCTCAAGAAGGGCAGAAGTCGTTTTTGGAGGCATTCTTCCTTGTAGATTTGTCCGTTGACGGTCCCAGAGGTGAATGAAGGGCTGACTCATTTTGCCACATCCGCAGATCGCTTGCCAGACAAGGAATTTTTTGGCGAATTTCGACAGTTTCTTCTTCCGTACACTCTCCGGAACGGCCAACTTAGAGGTGGCGACGTAGTGTTCCTGTCCTGGCATTTGTTTGGTGTCGGTTATAATGTAGGTCTCATCGTCCATCACAATGCAGAACGGTTGTGTGAGCCACTCCCTGTACAGTTTTCTTGCACGAGTTTTGGCCACCGAGTTCAGTTTATCGCTCCGGTTCGGTGCCTTCTGGATCTTGTACACATGTAATCCAGAACGTTTTATTGTTTTCTGCACAAAACAAACTGAAACTTTCGCCGCAACATCCCAGATCGAAATGTTGGGATAACGCTTAAATTGATTCAATACCATCCTGGCCTTCTCCGGATTTGATGTGCCACGTTTTTTGCCACTACCATTTTTCCGCTTGGCTATTTCTTCATTCGAAGCCATCACTGAAATCACTCGACCGATTTTCACGAAACTCATTACACAATTGACACAACACAATGAAATACATTCAGTTAAAATTTCAATAATTTTTACCCACACGCTAAAAAGTAACGAACAATTGCGTGTGTCCAAATTTCATCGAATACAGTCTTTACAACCAAATTGAACGTACGCAAAAATGAACTGTCATGGGAGAAAACGTTCTTGTGCTGTTTTCTTCAAACGACATTTCTGCTCCACCAGCAGATGGTTTAAAAAAGTTTTCTTTCGATGTACCTGATTTGGAAAATCATAGCAATATAGTATAACAATATTTTGCTTGCAATTCTAAGGTATTTTATTTGGGTATTTTACCTCTTATGCTGTGCTCTGGGCTTCAACTGGTGAGTTGACAACTTCGAAGGAGGGTGCGACCAACCTCTCGTCCTCACAAGTTTCTACCTCACGCCTCCGGGAGTCATATGATCACAAAAGACTGCCAGCTGAAACATGGAGACGCTGGTTGGCGTAGCCTGGGCAATGTTGTCAATCTGACAATAGCGAAGTGAGGGGGTACGACTTAAGATCGTGTACCTTTAAATCATATTGTATATTTTCGATTCTCATTTTATTAGTAATTTCAGCACGCTTTGGAATCATCTTTGCATTCCAAACCCACGTAAGAGACTGGAGCAACATGACAAGCATCAAAGGCTTAATTTGTTTGTCAGCATTTCAGCATAATATATAATTTAAAATTGCACTTCTTAACTTCAACTGCTATATTTATAAAAGACTGGCATGTCCTTATAAGCAATTTAGGATTATATTTTAATTTTGTGTTTAGTGGTATCATCGGGTGGATAGTCATAAAGAAAACGAATATTTATTTTGGCTCAGGAAGTACTAGTACACCGGTCCCAAGCTTAATGATTCGCCCCTAAGACCGTAAATCACACCAATACACTCTCAAATATTCTGTCAAAATAACATAGCGAATCAATACAAAAACAAAGATACATGTACCAAAAGGTACTGAAAAGCGCAAGAGTGCATGGCAAGGTGCAGACTGCAAGGTGTACTTCGGAACTAGGGGTTCTTCAACAGTGAACCAATTTCAAATCGCTAGTTACACATTTATTGTTGGTGGTATTATGGTAAGATAAGCCATTTATTTCAGAAATCTTCAAACCGGACTCTTAGATCACTCCAATTGCTATCTTTTAAATGTTACTGGAACAGTATAAAGAAAAAATATGACAACATGTCTCATGAAATAATATCTTTTATTGAAATTTTATCTTTGATATTTGGAATGATCTATTCTGTTTTCAGCTTTTCCAGGACTAGTAGTATACTACATATCTATCCTTAATACATATCTAATTTTTATTTATTTTTCAGTAACAATTCAATGGATGTATCATCCAAGTTTGAAATTTAGGTGATGAACCAGCCCAGGAGGCTGAAAATCACCATAATAAAGCCAAAAAAAAAAAATTTAAATATTAATAAACCTGCATTTTTGTCTATTATGATATCTTAATCTTTTGTATACAAAATATATTAAATATTAAATAACATATAACGGGGAAAGGGAGGGACCATCAGGGCACCCAAGTGAAACGATTTGGGTAGGGAGCATGGGACTGCCTCCTTCCTATTGTTAACATTTTGTGGGACGAGGGCGGGCTCTTCGCTTCGACCCCATCTATTGGGTTTATTTTGTCAATCGAGTGCTCGATTCTAGAGCTGTGAGTGTGAACTTGCTGTTGGAAGTAGATTCTCTTCCCTATATTCGCGGGTTTCGTGTAAGTGTCTCTGCTTACGGGCCCACCCAAACGTTTTTGGCCCTTCATATAGGAGCTTGATCGTCACAAACAATAATAGAATCCTGATCAAATCGTTTTTCAGATTATTCCACTGCTATGAAAAGTTACCTTGCTACAATATATGGCAGTATTATATCATCATTATCATCATCATCATCATTTACCTCTTATGCTGTGCTCTTAAATACCAAGGCCAGTAATTAAGATCAAAATTAGGTATTCATATGTCTTTTTTGTTTTTTTTTCTTACAACTTATAGGGTGAAAGGGGAGGCCGCAACCGGGAAGTTTTCCCCCCAACAGTTTCCCACCGTCCCCAATTTCCCCCTTTTTTTTTTTTCAAAAAAGGCACGGATTGGGTTGGGGTTGGACAGACCCGAAACTACCCTGCCAAAACATTAACTAGGGTGCAGGACATGATTAGTGTATGTGTGTCATGTTCAATAATTGAAGTCATTTACTGAGTAATAACAATGTTTGACCGAAATGGAGTTCTGTTTTGGCGTACGTACGAGTGAGACGTGCTTGGTGTTCTTCTCCTCTGAAGGAAGAAAAAGTGGTGGAAAAGTGGCTGAAAATTGAAGAAAACGGTGCTCTGTTGTGGCTCAAGTGAAAAGAGGTCATTGGTCATTAATTTTCCGACCAGAATATCACCGGAAAAGCGAAAAAAGTGCGTTTTCGAGTAAAGTGTAGTGAAGTAATTCACACATGCAAACACACGCGCTTAGGCTGTGGAGAGTGTTGGTGCGGACAATGCAAAAAACCGAAAAATATATGAAAAACGGTGCGGCGAGAGGAAATTGGCATTCCGCTAATTACCAGTGATATTGGGAGATAGAGAGGATACAACTATCCAAACGAGAACTTTCGTCTCGAGCTTGGACAGGAAGTGCTCGACTGGAGGAGAGAAGCTGTTAAAAAGTTGTAGGTCGGAAGAAGGTATGCCGATAGTGAAAACGGGAGAGCGATAGTGACATCGATATGAGCTTGAAGCAATCGACTAGAGGTGTAGCGGCTAGCAATCGTCGGTGGCAGGGTGGCGATAGGAAACGAGTTGCGTGAAACGACGAGTTGAATGCCCACAACTGTAGCCTGAGATTCGGGCAAGCGAGAGAAAGAGAGTGGTCGAGTCCTGTGGAGTGGTGTGCTTGCATCGACAATGAGTATGTATGTATTAGTGCTACGCGACTACGCCCGGCAAGAGACAAGAGAGGAGCTCCATTCAATTTTCCTGATGTTTACAGTGCTGCGTGGATATTTTATTTTAAAATTTTCGTTTGCTAGTCCGATATTTTTCGTTTACCATAATTTTGTTAGAGTGAGTGCTTCATTAATTCAGTGAGTGTGTATTGTTTAGCAACCGTGTAAAGTTAGAGGTCATAAGTGAGTTTATTTTTCTTATTGAGTCTGTTTCCTGCAACCAAGTGCCAATATCTAGAACTAGATTTTAGAGGAAAATACCACAACTGTGCCAAAGTGAATTTTGATTCGGTGTGCAGGCTTAGTTTGTAAATTAATCAGTGCAAGAAGAGTGTATTAGAAATAGATATCATGTTACTAACGGAAGGTTTCCGACACGTCGGCGACGGTCGAGTTGATGTGGACGAGTGCCGACGGCAGCAGCTGCGAGTCCTGCAGGACTTGGCCATCGAGGACATCAAGGAGAGCTGGTTTGCAGTTTTGTTTTTCGTTATGCTTGTCTATTTTCAGTCACATTGGAGCGGTCTATTGCTTTTGGCGGATAGTGTAGGTATTTATTTTTAGCGTATCGTTAACCAAAACGAACCCTGCTGCTAACCTTTCCCCAACTATCCAACATCCCAGTGATTTCTCGTGGAAGTGCAGAGGATTTCTCGGCTTCCTTCAAAGCGAGTATCACGTCAACACGTTCCTTCCCATTCCCTACTTGACCAGCATACGGGCACGGCCGGCGCCGGTATTGCTTCATAATGGGTCACCATCTATTGGTTCTTTGGGTAAATACTGCTGATCTGGCAATAACGGAATTGCATCCGTGGGCGGTCAATCATGCTCATGCTCATGCTCAAAATTAGGTATTCATAGGTTTTTTTCTCTTGCTCGGGAAGGAACACTAAGAAAAAAGAATTAATAAAATACATCAAAATGATAAACCTTTAAAATAAAGAATTAAAATTCAGAGTAAAATAAAGTAAAATAAAATATCCAACAGACAATATAAATTGTGATTGTTATAGGATCTTTCATCTTTTCTCATCTTTTTCTTTTCCTGCATCTCTTCGATTCATCTTCCTTCGTATTTTTTTTTTGAACTTCACTTCTTCCTGAAAAAATATGAAAATAATGGTATGAAGTTGAGCATTCGACACTAAAGAAGCTCGAAAGTCAGAGACAAGAAGCTGTTAGTTTTAAAGTTCCTAGTTTTCTAATGCAATAATAAGAATTAAAAACATAATAAATACAAAAAAAAAAAAACAAATAAAATTGAAACAATTCTATAAATAACATGCTAACGAACCAGCTCACAAAATCATAAATTTTCCCTAAAAATGTATCTGCAAATTCTTGTATATCCATTTCCACCAGATCCGTACAGTAACGATCTGTTTGACGCCACTTCTTGAACTGCAGGGATTTAACATGATTTCAACTAAGAAGAGAAATTAGGTATTGACCAAGTTTTTCCGTGCAATCATCACATGTAACTAGAAAATAATTACAGGTATTCCACTAAACAGCTCACACTCTCCATCACATGTGTTTGACCAACATTTCTCATTGGAATTATTGCACATTATTTTGAGAAATAAATCATGATATAAGTTGATATCACTTAGAAGTAATTTTTGTCTGACATAGTCATATTAATCAATTTTACATTTTGGTGGTAGATGCATACACAAACAGTATGCGTGCCACTCGTACCAGCCAGGGTGCAATGTTTAGGCCGGTTACTCGCGAACATGGAAAACAAAATTTTTATTTCGGGAAAATGCTTTTTAAAAATGACAAGTCTCTTGAAGATTGCACAATATTTATCTGCGTTGCACGAAAACATTACCTTCTTCATTAGTACTTATAAAATAATCTCTTTTTCCCGAACATGCACGGCTTATGTTTTCGTCATCAAAAAACTCACTGCTGACATAATCCCTTTCTCATTTTGTAGTTTTTTTAGTATAGACGGAGAACCACTAAAGAAGGGGAAAGTCGAGTATTCCGAAAAATGAGAACACGTGTTTTATGGACCATCACTTAGCTCTCAAAATGCTAAATAAATTTATTAAAATAACTTCTGGTTTATGGGGACGCAACTAAAAGAATCCATGTTTTTATAATCAGTGTTGCAGTAAAGGAGGCATTTTTTCTAAAAAAAAAAAGATGTTAAAAGTATGTTTGATTACCTTTCATTTGCGTTTTTAATTTATAAAATTAGCCCAGTGGTTCAAAAGTTATGATTTTTTTTAAAAAAGCATTTTTTATTTTTTTTTATTTTCCGTCGGCCTATTTGGGGCTATTCAAAAAACACGTAGACTTTTTTTGGGGGGGGTTTGACCAAAGTCTACGCTCCATACAAAATCCATACCATTCCATACCTATCGACTCATGAATATGAGCCGGGACCAACGGCTTTACTTCCCTTCCGAAGGAAGACGTGACCAGATTTTTTCGCCTCAGAAAAAAACTACTCCGAGGTGAAGTTCATTTCACACACCAAGTTCCCCAAGAAGGGGATGTCAAAGCCGCTCTTCTTTCGTTCCGGACTGGCCGGGAACGGGCTCGGAGGGAGCTCAAAGAGACGTCCGCCAACAAGTTTGCAGAAGCCGAAGGCTTGTTATCTGGTCCCGGGGTTGCTGATTTTTCGATAATTACAACTTTCAACGCGTATTTCTGAAATGCGCATTTTCGGAGTTTATGCCGGTGATAACTCGAAAGCTAATAATTCGAATAAGCTGAAACTTATAGGATTTCTTTATTATAGTGTTGCCTTCTATATGAATTACAAATTATTGTGATATTTTATTATTAAATATGAAAAAATGTGATAAAATGGGGGAAAAAATGTGGATTTTATCAAAAAAGCTACGCCAAAAGTGATTTTTTTTTACTTTTTTTTTTCAATTCATCTACTAAATGTAAATGTAATTAATGTAATTTTTTTGGGTTAGCAGGTTTTAGGTCAAAACTGCGACCAGGAGAGCCAGCGCAAGCAAAATACAACGACTTTTTCAACGCACTCCAACGGCCGCCATTTTGTTGAGAAAAAAACTTGAAAAAAATATTTTTGTATACTACATGGATACACTTATAATTGTAAAAAAGTTTCGATTGATTTGAGTAAAAACTTCCCCTTGAAAAAAAAATTTCAACAATGAGTTTTTTTTCTCGTTCTAACTGTATAAAGAGTGTATCGAAAATAAGCTATCCACAAACTTTCTTTCAAATTATGTTGAAAACCGATATTTTATTCATACAAAAAAATGATCCTTTATTGTACGAGGTTAAACTTGAACATAATGAAGACCGGATGAAATTTAAGTTATTCCTTCACGAATTTTCGAACTTTGGATCGAATGCTCTTCATCAAGTTCCGGACAAGTGTTGCATCGCATTTTTTGGACGCTTGAGCCCAAATTTTTTTTGAACTCCTGCATGTTCCCAGCTGCCTTACCAGTCTTCTTGAAGACCCTCTTCACGATTGCCCAGTAACGTTCAATGGGTCGAAGCTGAGGGCAATTTGGTGGATTGATATTTTTCTCAACGAAATATATACCCTTTTCCGCAAGCGAATTGAGAGTGGTTTTGGCATAGTGAGCCGACGCTAAATCCGGCCAAAACAGTGGAGGTGTACTATGCTTCTTATATAAAGGCAACAATCTCTTCTGAAGACACTCAGATCGATAGATTTCCGCATTTATAGTTCCGGTAATGTAAAAAATGGTTGACTTCAAACCACAGGAACATATTGCTTGCCATACCAGTACCTTTCGACCGAATTTCTCCACTTGAATCGACCTGTCCGCATCGCTCACATCCTCCCCAACGACGGCAGTAAAGTATTCTGGACCTGGAAGGGTTTTTGAGTCCTCCTTTACATAGGTCTCATCGTCCGAATACAATATCCGGGCCCTTGTTGCTGCTCACTTCTTCTGTTCTGCACTTTGTTTCGAGATTTTCTGCTTCTTGTAGGTCTTCAGGTGGTTTCGCCTCTTGATACGCTGGATCATTCCGACACTCGTTCCTGCTTTTTTGGCCAAATCACGTATTGACATTGATTTGTTCTTCATGATTAGAGATACCACTTTCTGCTCCAGTTTCGGGTTGGAAGAACCGGGTTTTCTGCCTCTTCCTGGTAGCTCATCCAAAGAATAGTGTTCTCCAAACTTATTAATGATGGTTTTAACACTCGCATGATGAATTCCAAACCGCTTCGCCAATTTTCGCATAGTAATACCCTTCTCACTTAGCCATGTGTCCAGAACCTTAATTTTCACTTCCCTTTCAATACGCGACATTTTGAAAATGCAGAATTTGAACCGCACAAACAAGTAAACAAAAGAAAGCTGACAGTCAAACGCACAGCATGCAGTGTTCAGAGCATAAAAAACCGTCACAAATACATGCGTACAACGCAAATGTATGTGGATAGCTTATATTCGATACACTCCTTATCCCCCCGTAAATAATTACCTTCCATGGGAAATTTATCAACAGCAATTATCTGTCTTAGCTTTTTTTTATCACCATCCGAAAAAAAGTCAATTTTTTTAAGGCAAACGTTATATAAATAATAATGAGTATGCGTGTTCGTTACAAAAAAAAAGTGAACTTAAATAAAGTTTAATAATAAAAAGCTGAAGCCACAGTTTTTCGTTGAAAAAAACGTAAGTAAATATGATCGCACAACCAAAAATAAGAGCCATGATTTTGTCATCAATCATAGCTAAATTTGGTGAGTTTATTCCTGTTGGAAAATATTTCTATGAATTGATTGTCATTGTTATTTTCCAGCTATCGAAAGGTATGTGCCTTTAACATTATATATGAAATAACCGTCGGAAAAAGTTCCATCAAGCCAACCCATATCCGTGGAAATAAATGATATTTTTTAATTTCATGGCAACATCAGGAAATCACGATTTCAACCCCCGTATCGCTAACATTTTGCACCCAGGTGGCAGCCATAATCTTTCAACAAAATTCCAAATGATTTATGATTTTGTCTCCCCTGTCATTAATTTCCAGCACAAAGAGCAAACCGTACAGTAATGGAGTAGAACAAAAACTCATCATAATTCACCCATTTCAAATTCATGACCCCCAATGTTTTCACGAACCCGGTGTCTAGATGAATAAAAACGATATGAGAATACCGATTCGGTTGATGAAAAAGAGCGGCTTTCACCATTAACATTAGAATAAACATACGACCCGTTGTCGACTGTATGTTAATACGATAAAACACCTGCCCCGCGCCGTCGTATGGTTTCAACCCCCCCGAGCGCCATTTTCTGATTCAGCACCCATCCACGCCGGGATAGAGTTGAACAACCCCCCGTGGTCACCACCGCCGTCGTCGTTGCTCACTCCTTCGCCCGAGTTTGCACAGCGAGCCTTCAAGGCTTTCGCCTGTCGCTCGATTTTCATGTTGGCGTCGAGGTGCGGGGCGGCAGTTTCATGTTCAAAGTCTCTCACTGTCTTCGTGACGAGAAATCATACATTATGCACATGAATAATGTACCCGTCAATTTGCAGTACAAATTTCCATTCGTTCGCTGGGTGGCAAAATTTCGGGGGGCGGAAAATCGATTCAAGTACATGATGTTGTGTTTTTCCTTTTAAAAGCGAATTGAGTTTTGAAATAGCATAAATCAAGGAAATTTTGTTGGGGGTTTTTTTTTTGGCGTTGGCAACGGAAATTGGTTGATTATCATTAATGATGAAATGGTTGTGATCATGATTGAATTATTCAATTAGGGTGAAATGTATCCACCAAAAACACGTTAATGATGCGAGAAGGTTTTGAGGGTTCTATCAAGATAAATCAATGTTCATCAACATGAGCAAGAGCATGATTGACCGCTCGGGGTTGCTACTCCTTTATTGCTAGATCAGCTGTTATTATACAGAGAGCCAACAGATGATGCTTGGGACTATCATACATCCTCAATGTGTAAAAACTGGTGACCTATTATAAAGCAATACCGGCGCCGGCCGTGCCCGAATGCTGGTCAAGTAGGGAATGGGTAGGAATATGTTGACGTGATACTCGCTTTGAAGGAAGCCGAGAAATCCGAAGCCGAGAAATCTGCACATCCACGAGAAATCACTGGGATGTTAGATAAAATGGTTGGGTTTGCAGCGGGATCTGTTTTGGTAAACGGTGTGCTTAATTCAACTGACGTCGGCAGCGAAAGAAAGATATTCAACTATGTTCCCGGTTTATTCTCTGTACAGAGATGCACATTACAGTTATTCAAATTTTGGCACCGATTTAAACCAACAGTAAGGATGCTATTGGGAAAACTCACAAGTGTGAGTGGGTTATTTCAATGGAATACAAGAATACGTTAAAACCATTGTATTCAATGGAATACAAGAATACGTTAAACATTGTTCCCACTTAAATCATAGGGCATCAACTGTAAAGAGTGTCCACGATGAAATTGCCACACTATGAAATTTCTCTAACTTTTTAACCGTTAGGTAGAATTTAATGAAAATTAGGGTGGATTTAGTTCATAGTGCATTATTTACATCCTGCAAGTTTTAAAGTCCTGTGATCAAAACTCGCGGAAATGGAGTCGAAAGAACAGCTCGTGCGTGATGAAATCTCTCGCATCGTTCCATCGCTAAAACGTTGGGAATCGCGAATTCCACGGTGTCGCGAGTGATTAAGCGGTTCGAGGAACAGTTGACCACCGATCGGAAGCCCAGAAGTGAAGGAAAAAGTATTCCGTACAACACCAAAAATCACAACCGCGTAGTTGGGGCCTTCAACCGAAATTCGAACGCCTCCGTTCGGGATGTGACTAAGAAGCTGCACCTAAGCCGAAGTTTTGTCCAGAAGGCCAAAACTAAGGCTGGGCTTCGAACGTTCAAGGTACAAAAGGCCCCTAATCGCGACGAGAAGCAGAACAAGTCGGCCAAAACCCGTGCCAGGAAGTTGTACCTCAACATGCTGACGAAAGTTGAATGCTGCATCATGGACGACGAAACATATGTGAAGGCCGACTTCAAACAGATCCCCGGCAACCTGTTTTTCACGGCCAAGGATAAGTTCAGCGTTCCGGAGCATGTCCGCACTCAGAAGATGTCCAAATTTGCGAAGAAATTCCTGGTTTGGCAAGCCATCTGCACGTGCGGGAAGCGGAGTGCACCTTTCGTGACCCAGGACACGATGAACGGACAGGTGTACATGAAAGAGTGCCTCCAGAAGCGGCTGCTTCCTCTCCTGAAGGCCCACAACGTCCCAACAATCTTCTGGCCGGATTCGGCCTCATGCCACTACTCCAAGGACGTGCTGAAGTGGTATGCGGACAATACGGTCAATTTCGTGCCGAAAATGTTCAACCCTCCCAACACTCCGGAGCTCCGCCCCATCGAGAAGTACTGGGCGATTATGAAGCAGCACCTTCTTAAACGACCTAAGGTAGTGAAGACAGTCGAGGAACTGAAGAAAGTATGGGTTTACATGCCAAAAACGGTTGATTCACAGGTTGTGCAGAATCTTATGGCCGGGGTTAAGGCCAAGGTGCGGGCATTTGCGTATGGACTGTAAATAAAATACGAGTAAAATGGTAAAATGAAGTTTAATAGTTATTTCTCAATCCCTGAAAATTTGATGGCAATCGGATGAAAACTCGAATTTTGCGAATCAATTTTGTGTGTGGCAATTTCATCGTGGACACCCTTTAACACAATTCAGCTTATAAAATTATTTTCATGACGGCATTTCATCATGGCGAAAATAAATTCAATCAAGATGGTTTTATTTTGTCATGAAAAATAGTCTTTCAAACAACAGCTGTCGTTGGTGAAAACAATCAGACATAATTTATTGAAAAATTTGAACATAAAATTAAATCTACAAAAAAGCAAATTTTAACAAAAAATCTGTTTCATAATATTGATCTTCATAATTTATACCTTCATGATATTTTTTTGTTTTTTCATTATGATCAAGATGCGGATTAAGAGTTTTTTTTTAGTAACGTTTGATGTAACTCCTCATCTACATCATGGACCACACTTGATGAAACTTAAATTTCACGACGAACCGTAAATTCCCTCGAAATTAAGATTCAAACCTATCTCCGATGCAATTTCCGGCGATTTGCTCACGATGAATACCTAGAGCGTAAATATTTCCTCTCCGGAAGAATTTCAACTTTTTACGTCGCCAACAAGCACAGCTTTTCGGAACATTTCCATCCGAAACGTCCATCCGACCTAGCTCCAGACTGATAAAGGCCGCTCCGTTGCCGATGTATGTACCCTCCCGGCAGGGCAACAGTGTGCTGGGAAATTTTCTGGCTGAGATCGTTTTTCACCCCTGTGAGTTTGCAGAAACAACAACGTCGTTCCCAGGAAATAGCCCGCGGGCGCCGGAGAGCAGTTCATTAGTCGAACGAACCGACGGACGTACAGGCGCACAAGGCAGTGTGTAATTAATCATGGATAACGAATTGTGCGGCACACAATCCTACGAGCAACTAGTTGCTGCTTTGGTGGAAGTTTTCGGGCTTCCAGGATGACGCAAATTTGGAGGGAAAATGCTAGCTTGAATTATTAACGGGACGTACATAATGGAGCTCGTTATAATGAACACTTGATGGGATTATCTCCGTTCGCGAAATTGGATTGACTGGTGGATGATGATTGAGGGGGGATTAGATTATGCAAAACAGAACGAGGAGCCTAGTCGACCACATTGGCGTCCGAGATTGAAAGTTTCGGATAACCAACCGCTTGAAAACGATCTCTGGGGCTAAATTTGCGAAGGTCAGCATTTAATTCCACATCAAGTGAAACTTCAAAACTACTCAGCCCGAAAGCAACCGAAAGAGCTATCTTGGCGCACATCAAAGGTAATTTTAATATCCAACCCTCCCAATAATAATAACAGCATTCAATTTTCCAAGCCGCTGTATTGAAACATCTTCAGCATCTTCCAATGTTGGTATCTCCAACCGACTCTAATTGCCTCAAGATAGAAAGTGAGCAGAACAAACGTTCCTAGCTTGTGGCCTTTTGTTCAACCATGTGCAGCGAACTGTGGGTGCACATTTGAAATTCTGGTTATCAAAACCTCCCGCCGCTCGTTACTAAGCCACGCCAACATCAACAGTTGTTGGTAGGAGATGCAGCAGAGAGTGGTGAGCAACCATCATCACACATTCAACATATCGGCAAACATTACAACACACACTTCTTAGCATACACAATTCTTGCCATGCACTGTACTTATCGTCCTCAGGACCGAGGCCAGGCCAAGCCACAATGGATGAAATAGCAAAATATGCACTGTGTGTGTGGGTGTAGGTATGCAAATTTCCCAGTCAGGACCTGGCTCTTATGCGTACATGTGCCACAAAGAAGTCATTTGCAGGGGAAGGACTTTAAAGCTTTAACTCCATTTCCAGATGAAGACCACTGAAGGAAGTATTTCAAGTTTAAGCGCAAACGGTGTAAAAGCTTTATGGCTGTGTATTACGAAAGCCGTACAACTTTACGATCAGCATCATCATCATCATCATCACCATCGAGGAAGGAAGAGCGAATGGGAAGTCCCGGGATTTTCTTCACCTTTCAGTCCCATCTGCCTTGCTGCCCCACACCGAGATCTGAGGTCGAAAAGGGTGAAGAATTCTTGGAAAATGTATGGCTTCAGCTTGCCAGTAGCCAGTATTTCTGCCGCAATCCATAGCTAGTTGGGACGCGGTCATCTCTGTTCCCGATGTTTACACAAATACAGCCTGAATTGTGCGGTAAAATGAAATTAGTGTCGGGGAAGTTCCTTATTCGATGAAATAACGTGTGATAGTTATGAATTTTGTTGGCCCATTATTCATTTACGAAAGGATTGGAACTAAGTCTGTAACTTTCAAAGTTTGAACATTCGTTTTCATTTGCTGCCCAAACAAACATAATCGGAAAAGCGGTCAATAGTTCTTTTTTGATCCTTTTTTTTATACTGCATGAAGGTAGATTCAAGCAAATTTAAAAATCAGTCCGTTCCGTTCCGTTACAATCAGACCAAGGCCGATGTGGCCTCTGCTGTACACAGAAGTTGTCTCCATTCCATTCGGTCCATGGCTGAACCTCTTCTTCATGTGCCCGTCGGTTCGTTATCGAGAATCATTTTAACTGGGCTGTCGTCTGGCATTCTTACGAAATGCCCAGCCCACCGTAGTCGACCGATTTTAGCGATGTGTACGATGCAAGGTTTTCTCAGCAACTGATGCATTTCGTCGTTCATTCGCCTCCTCCACGTTCCGTCTTTCTTCTGCACTCGCCGTAGATCGTACGCAACACCTTCGGTTCAAAGACACCAAGGGCGCGATGGTCCTCCACAAGCGATGTTCATGTTTCGTGGCCAATGAGGACTACCGGTCTAATTAATGTCTTGTAAATGGTCAACATTGCAGTTCGGCGAACTTTGTTCGATCTTAGAGTCCTTCGAAGTCCAAAGTAGTCACGATTCCCAGCCATAATGCGCCTTTGTACTTTTCTTCTGGTATCGTTATCGGCAGTCACCAATTAGCCCAGATACACGAATTCATCTTCCGCTTCAATTTCATCAACGTCGATCTGAACTCGTGGTGGGAGGCTAACATTGTCTTCTCGTGAGGTGAGCCTCTTCCCTTCTGTGGAAAAGAAGTCAAGAGAACTTTTTATGATTCCTTTTTATATATACAGGGGGTAGACAAAATAACTACGATAGGCAAATATATGGTCAACTTTGGAGTGCTCTAACTTCACGAAATATTGACCGATTTCAAATATCTTAGAAGCATTCAACGGGGAAATTAATGTATTTTTATAATGCAGTAATGGGAATGGCCATGGTACCCGGATACTGGAGATATTCCGGGTATCCGGGAGGGACGTTCCACATGTCGATTTTCTAGTGAAATTTAGTACAGCATGCCGTTTTGAAATATTTTTGTCTAGTAAATACGCAAAAAGTGGTAACATTTCCCAAGCAAATGATATCTTGAACTCAAAAATCGGCTTTAAAATGGCCGAGATATGGCTATTTTCCTAGAACAGGTTCCTCTGAAGGGTTCTGGATGCGGCCAGATCTTTCTATCATCCAAAACATACCGTGCGACACCCCTTTCTTCTTCTTTTTTCATCACAAAGCTTTCTTTAAACTTAAAGTGGACATTTTGACGCATTGACCACTCCTGGAGCTACCGAAATGTTACCGGAGGAACCTATAGCAGGGGCCAATTACATTTTGACGCCAAAACATGCCGTACGACAGCTCAATCTTCAGGATTTTTCATAAATAAGGTTTTGGTATACTAGAAAAGACCATTGGCCACATTGTTCGCTCTCGGGACCACCGGAACGTGACCCATGTTTACGCCAAGGACGCCCCGGGGAAACCTGTTTAACACATTAGCAACCCTCGAAACCAACGATACGCCCCAGAAGAACATTTTGTTTAGACAACTGTGTTTTCGTATCTAAACATGATGTGTTTTTTTTATTTTTCGTATTCACGAATAGTCGTTAGAAAAATATGACCTTTAACAAATGAAAGTTTTCTATATTTCTCTACTGTTTAATAAGAATGCATACTAATACAGCGTTGGACCGCCATTCAACCCCCCCCACCCCCCCCCCCACCCAGCACCCCCCGCCCCACCCCCCCGCCCCCACTATAGTTTCATGCCGAAAAGAAAAAGAAATAAACTTTACTTCTCTGCCTCACTTGACCTAACAAAAAAAACAAACACCTATTCTACTTTAAATTAAAAAAATAATAAAAAAAAAATTCCCCCCCCAAAATTTTTTTTTAAAAAAAAATACAGAATATCCCCACACACCCCCCCTCTACAATATATAGAAAGCGCGGCGCTATATTTTATAAAAAACACCCCAAAAAAAGATTTTTGATCATTTTTCATAAAAAAAAAAACAGAAAAAAACCGATACTTCCCCAAATCTATAAAAAAAAAAAAATTTGAAGCAAACCGTGAAAAGTTACGCATACTATTCGTTGATTTTATGGTTAATTTCATGGAAAATGTTGATAAAATATGCAATTTTTATTACTTTACTATTATTATTGATCACTTTTAAATCATCTAGATCAAGACCAATGTTGCCAAGGAATAGCTTAACTACTCCTAATACTTTCTTCCGAAGACATCAAACCTCTAGAATGCAAACCCAGAGCGCTAGAGGTTTTGGCCAACGAGAGTGGGTTCTTGCCCCACTGTGCACCGCCTATAAGTTGCTCTCCCAAATTTTATGGCGCCGTCTGTCACCAATTGCAAAGGAGTTCGTGGGGCTGTACCAAGCGGCATTTATAGGAGCCCGCGCTACTACGGACCTAAATTTCTTCATGCGGCAAGTGCTGCGGAACTGTCGCGAATATAACGTATATGGTTGACCATGTAACGGAACTCAATATAGGGAAAAAAAATCTTCTTTTGCGACCATATACGGTAAAGAGGTCCAAAAGCAGAAGTGGGGCGATTTGGGTAATTCACTGAATGCTTTGGGGGGTGCTACAAAGACGCCCGAACAATGGGGGCTTTCGTGGCGAGACCTAAAACAAAAAACCAAAACTTAGTGGTTGGGCATCCAAAATCGCCAGAGTGGGGAGAATGGTTTAATAAAACAAAAACCAGACGTTCTTTCGGAGCTCCAGAGGATGATGCAAAAGGACACACTGGACGGCGATGGTGAAACCCAGGAGGGTGGTTTCAATGAACCGGTAAGAAAATGTGCAATTATTATCTTTTATTCACCTTTTTACTTAGTGTCTCTTCCATTAGACTCTTTCAGTGGATTTGCAATCTAACGGGGAAGCACCGGAACCACCACACGAAGACGAAGAATATCACAAAGTCAATATCAAATTCCTTGATGAAGAGTAAGGGAATATTCCAGCTAGCAGTACCGGAATGAGTAGTGGGCTGGATAAGATCCCAACAAGTTCCGCATCATCATCAACACCAGCAGAAAGAACAACTGCAACACCATCAAGAGGAAGACAACTCGGTCTCTACCGCAGTTTCCGCCAACGATATTCAGAGACTGGAATGCAAAACATGGAATCGCAGGTATTTAAATACCTTGAAACCATACAGGCGGATAAGAAGGAACACATGAAGCGGAAACTTGAGCTGCAGGAGAAAATGATGTTGATCGAAGAATAGGAGCTTGCAATCAAACAACATAAAGTTGATGTATAGTTGACTAAAATCTGCCGATGTGTTTGAACCGTAATTGACCTTCATTCAGGGAACAAACTTTTTTCATGTTAAATAAATCACTACAATGAAATTATATAACTTCTGTTTTCTGGATTTTGAAGAAAACTAATTTATCATGACTATTCATTATTGAGGCTTCCCTTCCTTCAGTCGATAGGTGCGCTACAAAAAAAAAAGAGTTCTTCGTAGAACTTCAGTAAAGATCTTCACAAGACTTCGGGAAAGTTCTTCGCAGAACAACGGCGAAGTTCTTCAAATAACCACAGAGAAGTTCTTCCATGAACTTCAGGAAAGTGCTTCCGAGAACTTTGGGGAAGTTCTTCCGAGAACTTCGGGGAAGTTCTTTCAAGAACTTCGGGGATGTTCTTCCGAGAACTTCAGGGAAGTTCTACCGAGAACTTCAGGGAAGTTCTTTCATGAACTTAAGGGAAATTCTTCCGAGAACTTCAGGGAAGTTCTTCCGAGAATGAACTTTATTCTTTCTTGACGTTTATTCCCCTCTTTTTTAGCAATATAATATGATAAAATGAATGCCTCCATTGCTCAGAATATCAAGATTGATTGATTTTAAATGATTTTATCAGCCAACAAAACTTGTCTTTTTGAATTTCTACCTCAAAAATCTCGAAGAGATCTAATATTTCTTTTACTATTTTAAATGTCATAAAAAGACTTTTGAACTGTCACGGGTACTCCAAAATAAGAAAATTTCAAAAATCCCTTCATAAATTTCTTTTCTTTCAAGACAGTTTCTGACTGGAATTCCGCTGCAGATGCTATGTTTGTTTGCCTTCCAGAACATTCAATGAACATGGTTGAATACATATCGTTACTTTGTGTAGCAAAAAAAAAGCAACAGTTACAACAGAAAATCAGAATTTCTGAGCTCTAGAATAGTTTTGATTGGTGATCTAGAACACATAACAATATCTGCAAACTTTCCACAAGATTCAATAAAAAAAAGGTTCAATACATATGGTAACATTCTGTAGCCGTATCGTAACATTTAACTCTGATCTATAGGATAGTTTGGAGGACATCCCAGATTCACAGGGTCAAATACAGAATTGTTGTCATTGTTACCTTTTGTACCTTTTGTTCTGAGTTCTGAGTGACAGATTGGAAAACTTAGAGGTCACAAAGTATCTTACTATGGCGGAATAGCTACCGGATGCGTGACTAATTTTTGCAGTAAATTTCAATAGTAGTTTTTCCTGCTTGCGGAACGTGAATCAGATATAGTCGGCACCGTTAGGATTAAAGGAGATCGGTAAATGTGTCAGAAAGAACAGTCTGTAGTTTGAAAAGGGCATGGAAACGTCATAAACTGGTATACACACTGACCCGGAAGAAATACGAGGGCCATTCCAACGCAGCAGGAAGAGAAGAGCAGTGTCATATAAGTGGAAAAAATGATTTAGAAGAATCCAGCAAGGAATCCAAAAATGGCATGGCAAATCCGGTGTTCGGACTTCTCAATCTGGCGAGTAATGGCTAACGCGCTACGCAGAGGCCAATTTATGAACGCTGCGTCCAAATCATGGCGATTGGAGAAAACTTAAAAACCACTGAGTCGGTTGAAGACCGTAGTTAGGTTCCTATCGCCAAGTCAACCAAGTTTTCGACTAATATGATGGTTCTAGGCGTAGTCTCCAGCGAGGGGGATGTAATGCTCCCGAATTTCTTTGATCAAGGACTAGAGGTAACAGCCGCTGTATATTTGAAGGTTGTGCGGGTTGTAGTTGTACCGTGGATGAAGAAGGTTGCTGCTGGTTGTCATTTCATCTTCCAACAAGGCGGAGCACCTGTTCATAATGCTAAGAAAACTTAGAAATAGCTTGTGGAAAATGTTCCTAAATTTTGAGAGAAAGAAATTTGGCCCCAGCATCAATCCTTTGGATTATTTGTTGAGGAACGTCGTCGAGCGGGATACCAATAGAACCCCTCACACCATAGTTAGGTCGCTCAAAGCTAAAATCAAACCGGTGATGACATCTATCGATCGAAACATGGTATAACGTGCAAGTGGCAGTTTCCAAAAACATCTAACTACAGTCGTCTTTTTCAACTAAAATAATTAAGAATTCCTTTGTGTAACGAATGTAAATAAACCACAAAACATTCATTGCAAATGTGAATAACTGGAGTAATTTTTTTTAAACTTGTCATTTACTGCAAAAATACGTCACGCACCCTGTACAGCAAAAACTGTAGATCTTAAGTTCTGAACTCTATCAGATTTGGGCGACCTAGCGTATCCCCGAAAAATAGGATTGATTTTATTGTGTGATTCCTGTGTTACTAATCACCAAAATAACCGGAATACATCGAATAAGTTGAACAATAATGCTTGGAGATATTCACACCTGATATTATTGAAGGCCTCAGGACGGCCATTTAATCACGTTAAAACCTCAAACGGAAACAGCTTTAGAAAGGAATAGCATTCAGTGGCATTTTTTTTTTTAATTTTTACAGCATATAGCTTACCAAAACAGTTGTCGTCTGCATCACCATAACTGAAATGAAGTAAAGAAAAAAGAATGGAAAAATGAAATGGAATTTGTTGGTAATACGGGCGACGAGTTTATTTAAAAACAAAAAATCTAACTTAATCCAATTTAGGTGCGATCTGACCTTTATCGCAAAATACGATTTGCGATGGTTAATTATAGGCCGCAACTTTTGTTTCACGGTCCAGAGATATCTTATGACATTGCGCGGTCTACTTATCAACTTCCTTCAGAACTTCTGGGAGATAATCGTAGGGACTTGCTGGATAACTGTCCTCTTCTTCTTCTCATTATTCTTACTGGCAAGCAGTGAATCCAAACTCGCGAATGCATGATGATAAAGACATTGTCCTAACTTTTCAATGTTGGGACAAAAAATAAAGTATCTTTATTATTGTCGCATACTCAACACAATAATGATAAATTGGATGGCAGTAAAATCAAAATTATAATGTTTCATAGCGTCGGATTGTTATTTAGGAAAGGAAACATAGCGATTTATGTATATTGCTTTGTATGCAACAAAATTAAATTCAATCATGTCGTGTTTATGCATGTGTGTACGTGTGTGTATGTGTGTAAAGAAATGAATAAGCTCATGTTTCTCGGTAACCGCTTATCGAATTGGACGGAACAATCGCTATGGTACTATGGTCCCTATGATCCCATTGAATGTTTTCAAAATTGGTCAACTGGTTCCAGAAATATGTCCGGAACAAGTTCCGTTGGTTATGGGTTACCTTTGAAGATATTATCTAAAACGTTTCAAATCTATTATGCAACACCTCAAATCACGTGAGGATTCAATAACAAGATCAACGGTAGTCACTGAGTGCCCAGGAGAACACTGGCCACTTCCGGACATGTTGCCGGTACCTCCGAAGAAGTGGCCTGTTTTTTATCTGGCCTAAAACATACCATGCGACACCTCAAATCACATGAGAATTCAAAAATAAGCGTGGTGCTGGTGATATCAAGTGCCCAAACCTTTTTGGCAAGTTCATGGTACCTCCGGGGAAGTGGCCAGTTTTTGACACGGACCGAAACCTATCATGCGACACCTAAAATTGTATTAGAATTCAAAACTAAGTGCAATGGTAGTGACATCCAGGGCCCAGAACTACATTGGTCACGTCCGGACATGTGCCTTCGGGGAAGTGGCCAGTTTTATACTTGGACCAAAACATATCACGTGACCTCAAGTCACATGAGAATTCAAAAATAAGCATGGTGCTGGTGACATCAAGTGCCCATAACTGCTTTTTCTCCTGAATACAGCATCAAGCAATTATAAAAAAATATAAAACGTGAGATGGGTCACCATAGGTTGATGAATTCAGGTTTTATAATTCTCATGTTATGTGAAGTGTGTATATTTCGAATGACTTCCCTGGATGCCCGGGATATGTCTAGACCTCAATATTTGTTGGTGATAGTCGAATCCAATTCGAATTACCGATACCATAACTACTTAATGTATATAGCCAACTATAGGACCATAATACCTTTCATATGACAGCTATTGGATCCAATTCATAATTCCTGAAATCCATGTTTTTAGAAACTTTGTCAAACTACGGAAACTTTGTCCGGAACTGTTCCAAAACCTTTTAATAGGGTTCTGTCGGACCATTATACTTTTCATTTGACGTTTGTTGCGTCCAATTCAGTCTAGTTGTTAGCAAGATAGTCGACATAGTCCCTAAAATTTTTTTTTTTTTTTGAATATTGTCCTGCCATATCTCCAGAACTGGTTCACCCATTCCAGAATTATTAAATAAGCTCTATGGAACCACAATTGCTTTCATTTGACAGTTTTTGGGTTTAATTTTGTCAAGTGGTTACCAAGATATACGACTATGTTCTTAAAATCTGTGTTTTTCGGAACTTCTTTCGGTCATATCTCCGAAGCCAGATAACCTATTCCAGAAAACTTTTGTAAAGTTCTATGGGACCACAATATTTTTCGGTGGTCGTTGCACCCTAATCGGACCGGTGGTTGCTGAGAAACAGGGGTTAATTCCCAAAATCCGTAAAATCCGAGTATTTTTGAAATTGTTTCGGCCATATCTCCAGAACCAGATATCCGAATCCAAAACAATTCAATAGCATTCAATGAGACCATGATACCGCTTATTTGGCGCTCAATTCAGTGGAGTGGTTGCTGAGAAATTTATGTTTCTCAGCAACCACTCAACTGAATTCAGCGCCAAATAAGAGGTATCATGGTCTCATTGAATGCTATTGAACCCGTGCACTTTCGGAACTTGTTCCGTCAATATCTCCAAACCAAGATATCCGATTTCAAAACCATTCAATAGCGTTCAATGTGACCGCGATACCTTTCATTTAGTGGTTGTAGCACTCAATTCGGATGAATTGTTGCTGAGAAACACGGCTTACTTTATTTCGTCACATACATACACAAAAGCAGACATACATACACCATCCACACATACACACACACTGGCATTTCATGATCTCGTCGAGCTGAGTTGAATGTTATATGACACTATAGTTCTAGCTATAGTTGTAACTGTATTTTTTTTTTCAGCTATAAAACGCTACAATATCTACTCAACCATAATCAGTGAATCTTCTGGAAGGTCAACACACACAATGAACAGTTTTCTTCCTATCAATGCATCCTCAGAGCATGTGTTGGAGCTAACTGAATCACTTTCTGCGATGGGCATGGTGCAGATCAATTCGCTATTTAACATGAATGGAAAACTGCTTGATTTGGCGTACGTTCTTATCCCTTTGGCACCGGGCTTTTTGAACCGTCATCCTTTATTCTCAAAATTGACTCCCATCATAAGCCGTTTGTACTACGGGTAGATTCAAGCTGTCACGTCAATTTACCGATCGAAGGACGTAGCTTAGACGTGGATTTCGACTTTAGACGATGTGATTTCAACGCATTGAATGCAAAACTGGCGAACATTGATTGGATTCGACTATTTCAAACTGCATCATTGAACGGGGCTGTTGACGGTTTCTACAATCGACTGTTTGAAATTATCCGCGGCAAAGATCCATTTAAAAGGAGGAGTACGCATCAGAGTTTCAAACAACCATGGTGGACTGCTGAGCTTCGCCGTTTGCACTATCGTTTGCGGAAGACTCGTAAAAAATACTTTCGATGCAGATCAGAACAAAACCGAATACATCTACGTGACATGGAAGTACTCTACGGGGAAGGCCAAACATCATGCTACCGTGACTATGTCAATCGTGTGCAAGCTAACTTGAAGGAAGATCCAAAAGGTTTCTGGTCTTTTATGAAAAACCGGAAGAAGCAGAACTCGATTCCGTTAAGTGTTCAGTACAACGGATGCACTGCGAACACAGTGAACGAGGCAGCTGATCTGTTTGCAGAGTTCCTACAGAACCTGTATTGCACCGCATCCTCTGTAAGTATATCTGAAAGCGTCAGAAATATTCAACCAGTTGAAATGCATTTGCCACCGATGACAATTACTCGGCATGATGTGCTTGATGTACTTAGAGGTCTTGATACCACGAAAGGTGCCGGAGACAATGGTCTACCGCCGTCCTTTTTCAAAGAATGTGCTGATTCTCTAGCATTTCCTATCGCTTTGCTATTCAACCGATCACTGCAGAGCAGAACATTCCCTGATGCGTGGAAAATCGCTGCGATAGTTCCGATTCATAAGTCCGGGAGCATCAACAAAATTGAAAACTACCGAGGTATTTCCATTCTGTGTTGCCTTGGGAAAATGTTTGGAAGGATTATTCATGGGCTACTTCTGAGGAAATCGCAGCCATTGATAAGCGAATTTCAGCATGGATTTGTCAAAAAACGCTCCACGACATCTAACTTGATGTGTTATACGCATGAAATCAACAAGACTATGGAGAAACGTGGTCAAGTTGACTCCATCTATGTTGACTTCTCAAAAGCCTTTGATAGAGTTCCGCATGAATTAATCGTTGCCAAGATGCATCGAATGGGATTTCCCTCTTGGGTGACCGAGTGGATTGGATCATATCTAACTAATCGCTGCGCTTACGTCAAACTTGGATCAACGCAGTCCCAGAAATTTAGCATCGCTTCCGGCGTACCACAGGGGAGTATTTTGGGACCTCTTCTCTTCGTTCTATTTGTCAACGACTTGTGCCTACGACTGCGATCAAAACTACTATTGTTCGCAGATGATCTCAAGATTTTTTTGAATTATTACTTCAGCCCTCGCCTGTTGCGCTCTTCAAGCTGACTTGAACGAGTTGTTGCACTGGTGTTGCAATAACGGCATGGAGATAAATATTGCAAAGACGAAGGTAATTTCAGTTACTCGCCGACAGTCATTCATCCAGTTCGACTACCGAAGTAACCCGGACCCTCTTGAGCGTGTCAACTCTATCCGTGACTTGGGCGTTTTAATCGACAGCAAGCTGAAGTTTAACGAGCACATAGCACAGACTACCGCCAAAGCATTCACAGTTCTTGGTTTCATAAAACGTAGCACGCAGTTTTTCACGGATGTGTACGCACTCAAGGCTTTGTACTGCTCGCTTGTGCGAAGTATACTGGAATATGCCGTTCCGGTGTGGGCTCCGTACCATGCAGTACAATCATCGAAAATTGAGAGGGTGCAGAAATGTTTTTTGCGTTACGCACTACGCCAGCTACCGTGGAGGGCCGGCTATAGGCTTCCGGAGTACAGCAATCGTTGCAAACTTATCGATCTCGAGACCCTTGTTTCCAGACGTACCAAATTACGACGACTGTTTGTGTTCGACTTGCTTTCAGCGAATATAGATTGCCCGGCTCTACTTCAAAATGTAAACATAACGGTACCTCATCGTCGGCTACGTAACCAGCTATTCTTTACGCTTCCAACGAATAGGACAACATATGGCTATTTCAACCCTTTCCTCTCATGCCTGAGAGATTTTAGGAATGTTAGTGTAGCGTTTGATATTAACATTTCGAAGACCGTATTAAAACATAGGCTTAAGAATTTAGGTTAAGATGTAGTTTGTACAATAATAATTGAAGACGACAAATAAATAAAAAAACAAAAAAAATAAGATAATCTGGGATGTCCTAGATGTGCTGTGCTGAGTACAGAACTTAGGATCTACGGTTGTTACTGTTTTCGGCTATACAAAATTACGATATGTATTCAACCATGTCCATTAAATCTTCTAAAAGGTCAAAAGATATAATGCAATAATCTGGGAGGTTCTAGGTCGTCTAAACTTATTTTGAGTTCAGAATTAAAGGTCTTGTTGTAATTGTATTTTTTGTTTCGGCTACACAAAGTTACTATATGTATTCATGGTTGAATACACATCATAACTTTGTATAGCCAAAAAAGCTACAGTTACAATTATAGATACTAAGTTCAGTACTCCAGGACAGGTTTGATGACTAAGAACATCCCAGATTATCTCATAGTGTCGGTTGAGGTTCGATGAAATTTATTGAATACATATCGCTAAAAAAAAGGCTACAGTTACGACTGCAGATCCTATGTTCCGAACTTCTTCATGTTCCGGATGCTCTGGGTTAAAAATCAGGCCTTAAGGTGTAACTGGAGGGTTTGATTAATTATCACTTCACGATTCTTGAGAGCAAAAATCAAAAACAAAACGCAACAAACAACGCTGAAATTGCTACTCAATGGATGCTCCAGTGGAACAAACATTTCTTGAAAATGTCACGCCTTTAATCCTAATAAAGACTGGACTCGGAATAAATGAGACACACAAAAATGATCACCAAAAATTTATTTTAAATCGGATACTTCTCAAATTTTCAGGGATTATATAACTATATATAAGCGATGTTTTGGCATGATTTCCTCCCCCAAGCTGAATGCTCGTACATTTCTCTTAACACTGCTCATGAGATCTTGGGCGAGGCTTTGTCCATCTTCCTTACACAATTTCTCCCAGTTTTTCTTCAAAGCTTCATTGGTTTTGAATATTTTTCCGCTTTTCTTCAACTTACTCTTCATTATCGCCCAAAACTTTTCGATCGAACGAAGTTCTGGTGTATTTGACGGGTTCGCCTCCTTCGGGACCACATTAACGCCCTTCGCTTCGTACAGGCTTGGCGTAATGGCACGAAGCGAGATCCGGCCAGAACAGCGTGGGACCACGGTGAGAGCGGAGGAAGGGCAGCAAGCGCTTCAGCAAGCATTCCTCTCGATAAATCTGCCCGTTTATGGTGCCGGTTCCCAGGTAACCAATAAGCAGTTCCAAAGCGTCTTTACGGCAGCCTATCAAGCAATTAAGTCGCCTTAAATGCAACATAAATGCCGCTTTTGGCCCAATATACGGCTGCTTTACTGCAACGCTATGATAATGCTTCATTAATGCTATTTTGCATTCGAAATGCTTATTACAAACTACATGCACTTAAATAGCATTTGAAGTCCAACTTTACAACAGATATCATTCAAAATCCTGATATAATGCTAATACAATGCTTGTAGTATCTGAAATGCAGATTTAGGGTTGATTTACTGCATATGCTAATGCTTATTGGTTACCTGGGTTGTAACGAACGGCTTGCTGTACCGTCCGCACTCACAGATCGCCTGCCACAACAGGTACTTCTTCGCGAATTTGTCCATCTTTCTCTTCCGGAACTTTTCCGGAACCTCCATGCGAGACGTACCGACAAAAAACTCGAGGCCGGGGATTTGTTTGGTGTCCGCCTTGATATATGTCTCGTCGTCCATGACGAGACAGCCTGGCTTGACCAGCCACTCACGGTACAGCTTCCGCGCACGCAATTTGGCCACCGTGTTTTGCTTGTCAGTCCGTAGGCCAGTCAGTGACGTAGCCCAGCCGGCTTCATGGTCTGCTGGACGAACCACTTCGACGAATTGACTTTTTTGGCCACGTCTCGGGTGGAAAGGTTCGGGTTATTCTTAAAGTACTGCCTTATCTTTCGCGCCTTCTCTGGGTATTCCGTTTTCGGTTTTCGGCCGCTTCCAGCCGCGCAGCTCGATGCTCGATCTTCGTCTCCTGGAACATCTTCAGAACGCGGGACACGGTGGAATGGGGGATTCCAAGCTTTTTGCCGATCCATCTGTGCCAGAATTATCGATCATCGCGCCAAAGATTTGCTGGCGTAGCTCTTCTTGTTTCGAATGCATCTTGAAAACTACTTGACAGATCGCGATAAAATTTTGCACACATAAACATAACACTCTAAACTAGCATTACCCAAAATTTCATTAATTTTTAGCCACGCGTTAAAAAATTACACCCAAAACAAAGTGTCGCATTCTTTCCGAGTCCAATCTTTAGTATTCGAGGTTTGTGCTCAGAAAACTTTGAAGTGATAGGGACTTGATCCCGTATGTTCTTAAATGCATATATTTCAATCTTTTCTCTGATAGAATTGTCAATTTGGAACAAGTTAGCCGAAGATAGTGTTCGTTTTTGTTCAGTGTGTGTTTTTCTACAGACATTTTCTTCAGGTTGAAGTCCATCCACAACGAATTTTATAATTACTCAGATCATTAATTTGTCTGACAGCAACAACTGATTGTTGCTTTTGTTCATGTTGCTGATAAATCAATGTTGATATCGGTAGTGTGTTGCATTAATAACAACACTTTTTTTTTTTGTCGCGGTGAAAACAAGGTCGTTGCCTCATGTGTGCGAATCACAACATTTTCTCACAGCAACTTGTCTTTTTCCCATCATCGATACAACATTTTGTTGTTTCCCTTCGTGTTTTGTTGTGATACATTCAAGTTACAACATATTATTGTTGCAGAGTGAGAGTATAACGGGTGTGTCACTCATCAAAGTTATCTTATGTTTAGGTACAAAAAGTGATATTTGACAGACGGCTGGCAAGTTTTGTTCAAATAAAAAGAGACTTAGGGACCTCCATGGAAAACAGAGACTTTTCGGAGACTGACATCGAAATAGTAACCATGCCTCTTTATACCAAGAAAGCCGCATGAAATGCCTTCAGCGTTATATCCTACCAGCTGCTGTCAATCTGTCAATGATCAGTAGGTTAACAACAGATAACATTGAGGTTATGGTAAGTGAATTTGGATATTTGGAGAAGGTTTCGATATTGAGCCAAGGGTATCTTTTAAGATAGTAGGATTTAACTTCGTTGTTCAAACAACCCTAAAAGGCTTGAAACAAAACGAGATGAATCCATCGAGAACCCCTTAGCTTCAGTTAACCCACACCTTCATAAACTAAAGTTTTCCATTCCAAATCTGTTGAAACCATTAACTTTTCCGCAAGGCATATAGCTGCTGGTCGATGAATTATTTCTCCTTTGAAAGTAGTCCGACAGTCCACTTCCACGAAGATGCGGAGAAAACACGAAACGACACACCGGGGAATACTCCTTTATTAAACCCGGACTGCCGGGGCATATGTGTGTGCAATGCGACAACCTGCGCCTGAATAGCGTCCCTAATCGACCAACACCAGCAACAACCAGAAGCCGGGAGCCACCTACTGAGAAGTTGCTCTCGCCATACTAAGCCTGGGCCGCTCGAATAGACGCAAGAAGGCATTCTTCGGCTGATTTGAAGCATTTGGTTTTATATATTTTATTTTTTTTCATTCCCAAAATTCCATTCGACGAAAATGATTTCCCAGGCTTTTGTGAGTGTATGTACCTTTCGCCTTTCGCGCTCGCTCGAGAATGACGAGGGCCCCCGACTCGGACTGGCCATTCGAAAAATGGGATCGCAGAGTGAATTTCGTTCCCGAAAATCCACTTCAGAATAAAATTCCGAAACGTGAATGAAGGATTTTCTTTCATGCCACGTCGGGACAGAGAAGAATCAAAAGAAGAAGAAGAAGAAGATGGACGAAGAACTCGACAGTCTTTTGAAGCCGTTTTCGCTAACTTTATACGGAGAAAATGCTAGCGGGTTGATGATCTATCAGAAGTAGGGGTATTACCTTTGAATGCCAGAAAAAAGCAAACAGATAGCATTTACATTTGGAAACAAGTTTGTCTGAATAGCAACAAAAAGCGCTAATTATTCGATTTCCTGGGATTGGCATTGCGTTTCAATGTTCGATTTTTTACGGCTGAAATTACGGCTTACAGTCTGAAAAAGTTTCAGGGCCTGTTCATAAACCACGTAGACTCATTTTTGAAAATCTCAGACCTCCCCTCCACCCTCGTTTCCATTTTCTCCCTATATTTTATAAATTCTGTATGGAGCGTAGACTTTGGTCAGACCCCCTCCCCCCAGAAAAGTCTACGTGGTTTATGAATAGCCCCACATTGATGGTTGATGGTCGTTTATTGTGAGATTCATGCCATTTGAAGTAAGTCGCCATTTAAATTTAATCAATTGAACACAGATTTTATTTCGTCGTCTTGCCTTTTGGGCACCCACCCTAAGATGATAATTTTCCCTAATTTTGAGCATGAGCTAGTCTTTTCAGAATTTATGCCAAAGGACCATTATCTTTCCTTCATCATGGCACCACTTGAGATCTTACATTACATTAATGTGCCATATAAATTTTACGGTAATTTACTTTTTCGCCAATTTTTCGACACTTGGCTGGGTTCGACTGCGGCAGGGTTGATTCCACCACTTATGTTTTTGTTTCATTATATGTGCAGGTGTAATAAGAAGGAAAAGAAGACCACGAAGCCCCTTTGCCAAAGGGTCTCTGCAGCAAAAGTCGCACCACAGCAGCAGCAGCATTTCGGTCCACGGGAATCGCATCATGAGCTTTGTTTAATAACGGTTCAGTGACGCTGAATATGAGGCCGTACAAATTGGAACCGTGGATGAGAGGGAAGCATGTTACGAAAACCGAAAACTTTTATTGTCTTTTTTCTCCCAAAACTCATCTCCCTCAGTCAGGCAGGCAGCCACTTATCTACGTCGTCACGGGTGAGCCCGGAGACACCGGGACATATTTTCATTCCACGTGTTCAAACACCGCCAACATCGCTTCCATCGTTGCCGAAGGTGTTAGGATGGAAAAAAGAGGGGGGGGGGAGTATTCGTTTTATGTGGCCGGTGATGCGATGGGAGGTGTGCGGATTGAACTGTAATCTTCGTGAGGAGGGATTAACTGGGGATGATTGGGCGTAAATAGCGGCGCGATCAGTTCGATAGGATATTTTGGGAAATTTGCAGCAGTTGAATGCCTTTAGTCCCCATTTTTAGCTGTATTCTCATATACGATATCATATACGACGGGCATTTTTTCTATTTTTCCTGACTTTTAACTGATTCAATACGAATGGATCAAATATGACCCACGATTAAAATTTGCTGTCAAAATTAAGCTTTAAGAGTTACGGAGGAACTTGTTCAGAAATTACTCTTTTAACTAGGAAAAATATTGAACAGGTATGGTTAAGGACACAACTGATTATGGGCACAATTTTGGCGGTTCACAACTCTCGAAATTTCTAAAAAATGCAATTTTTAAATTCCTTGCATGAGCAATTCTTAGCGAGTCTAAAGTCCTCTATCTGACTCTTCATCTTCAAATCAAAATGATTAAAAAAATAACCAAAACATCTGCAACTCAACACCGTAAATCTATTTTGATCATGTACAACATCGAATTCTGAGCTCAAGGATAGTATGGAATAGCGTAAATAAAGGGTGTCCACGGTGAAATTGCCACACTATGAACTTGCTCTAACTTTTTAACCGTTGGGTAGAATTTAATGAAAAATTGGGGGGATTTAGTTCATAGTGCATTATTTACATCCTGCAAGTTTTAAAGTCCTGTGATCAAAACTCGCGGAAATGGAGTCGAAAGAACAGCTCGTGCGTGATAAAATCTTGCGCATTCATCACGAGAACAAGGATCTCTCGCATCGTTCCATCGCTAAAACGTTGGGAATCGCGAATTCCACGGTGTCGCGAGTGATTAAGCGGTTCGAGGAACGGTTGACCACCGATCGGAAGCCCAGAAGTGAAGGAAAAAGTATTCCGTACAACAACAAAAATCACAACCGCGTAGTTGGGGCCTTCAACCGAAATCCGAACGCCTCCGTTCGGGATGTGGCTAAGAAGCTGCACCTAAGCCGAAGTTTTGTCCAGAAGGCCAAAACTAAGGCTGGGCTTCGAACGTTCAAGGTACAAAAGGCCCTTTATCGTGACGAGAAGCAGAACAAGTCCGCCAAAACCCGTGCCAGGAAGTTGTACCTCAACATGCTGACGAAAGTTGAATGCTGCATCATGGACGACGAAACATATGTGAAGGCCAACTTCAAACAGATCCCCGGCAACCTGTTTTTCACGGCCAAGGATAAGTTCAGCGTTCCGGAGCATGTCCGCACTCAGAAGATGTCCAAATTTGCGAAGAAATTCCTGGTTTGGCAAGCCATCTGCACGTGCGGCAAGCGGAGTGCACCTTTCGTGACTCAGGACACGATGAACGGACAGGTGTGCATAAAAGAATGCCTCAAGAAGCGGCTGCTTCCTCTCCTGAAGGCCCACAACGTCCCAACAATCTTCTGGCCGGGTTTGGCCTCATGCCACTACTCCAAGGACGTGCTGAAGTGGTATGCGGACAATAAGGTCAATTTCGTGCCGAAAATGTTCAACCCTCCCAATACTCCGGAGCTCCGCCCCATCGAGAAGTACTGGGCGATTATGAAGCAGCACCTTCTTAAACGACCTAAGGTAGTGAAGACAGTCGAGGAACTGAAGAAAGTATGGGTTTACATGCAAAAAACGGTTGATTCACAGGTTGTGCAGAATCTTATGGGCGGGGTTAAGGCCAAGGTGCGGGCATTTGCGTATGGACTGTAAATAAAATACGAGTAAAATGGCAAAATGAAGTTTAATAGTTATTTCTCAATCCCTGAAAATGTGATGGCAATCGGATGAAAACTCGAATTTTGCGAATCAATTTTGTGTGTGGCAATTTCATCGTGGACACCCTTTATTTTTCCACAAAAAAAAAACGCCGTAACCGGGTTATTATGTTCCCATGAACCTTACACCCAAGAAAAAAGGGCGAAAAAATATAAAAAACCCTGAAAATATTATAAAAAATTATAATCGGAACACAAAAAAAAATTGGAGAACCCTATATATTCAAAACAAACTCGCATTTGTCCAAAAAAGGGTAAATAAATTCCAAAAAATTTTTCCCCCCCAAAAAACAAAAAAAAAAACATTAAACCCCCTTTTGAAAAAAAAAAAAACCAAAAACCCAAACCCAAGGATAATTTGAAGTACCGTACGTATTCTAGAAATACTGCAACATGTCTGTTAAAGTGTTATGACGTCCCGTGGGGCTATTTCAACTCATAAGTACGGTGGAGATAACGTAAATAGCCTTATTGATCACGTAGAACATCAAGATCTGAACTCAAGCATAGTTTGGGTATTCTAGAAATAACATTACAGTGTTATGATATCCCGTGTAGATATTTCAACTCATAAGTACGGTGGAGATATCGTAAATAGCCTTGTTGATCATGTAGTGCATCAAGATCTGAACTCAAGGATAGTTTGGAGTACCGTAGGTATTCTAGAAATATTGTAAGGGCCGGTTCATAAACCACGTAGACTCATTTTTGAAAATCTCAGCCCCCCTACCCCCTCGTAGACTTATCTCCATACAATTGTTTTGAAATTTTGTATGATGCATAGCCCCTAACATGTCTGTTATAGTGTAATGTCCAGTGAGGCTACTTCAACTCATAAATAAGGTGGAGATATCGCAAATAGCCTTGTTGATCATGTAGAACATATTATTGTAACTCAAGGATAGTTTGGATTATCTAAGGTATTCTAGATATACTGTAACATGCCTAACACAATGTTATGATGACCCGTGCAGCTGTTTTAACTCATAAGCGCGGTCGGGACACCGTCAATCTCTTGCAGAACATCAATTATGATATCCCTTTGGGCTATTTCAACTCATAAGTACGGTGGAGACATCGTTAAACGCCTTGTTGATGAGGAAGAACATCAAGATCTGAACTCAAGGATAGTTTGGAGTATCTCAGGTAATCAAGAAATACTGTAACATGTGTATTAAAGTGTTGTTAGCAGTACTATGTTAAATGAGGCTATTTCAACTCATAAGTTCGGAGGAGATAACGTAAAAAGTCTTGTTGATCACGTAGAACATCAAGATCGGAGCTCAAGGATAGTTTGGAGAGACTCAGATATTCCAGCAATACTATAACAATTCAATTAGAGTGTTATAATGTCCCGTGGAGCTATTTCAACTCATAAGTACAGTGGAGACATGGTATATATTTTTGTTGATCATGTAACACATCAAGATCTGATCTCAAGGAGCATTTGAAGAATTTCAGGTATTCTAGAAATACTGTAACATGTCTGTTAAAGTTTTATGATGTCCCGTGGGGCTACTTCAACTCATAAATACGGTGGGGATAACGCAAATAGCCTTGTTGACCATGTAGAACATTATGATGTTAACTCAAGGATAATTTGGATTACCTAAGATATTCAAAAGGTATTTGTGTGACTACGATGGGAGATGAACCAGCCTCGGGCATTATGGTTTGCATGGTCCAATTTCGCGACAAAAATCGATAACTCGAGAACCATTAAGATATAATCTTAAAAAAACATCTAACTTTTGGTTCCGGTGGTGACTAGGGTGGTCCTTTCATGTTCATTATAAAAATACAAACTTTTTATTCTTATGCTTTAGATGAAGTTTCGCTTCTTCAGAATTGTAGATATTTTAATTTATTGAAACTTTGATGAAGAGACTTAACCTCTATCTCATCTACGTATCGTTTTATAACAGTTTTTCTAACTTTCTCTAGGGTGGGTTTTAAAAAGCAATTTTTTGTGCTCTAGTTTTTTTTTATTACAATTTAAATTTGAAAACTTTGTTAGGATGACTCATAGGGCATAAAATGACGCACATTTCGAAGATAGTTGCTAGTTATTATATATTGTTTTAGAGGTCGTGTGAAAAATACGTTTTTTCAAGATAGCTTACTCTCTAATTTGCAAATATTCGCAAACGCGCTATTTCATCTACAAGATCTATGAAAAATAGTTTGTCCCCTTTTGGAGAAAACCCCATTTTAAAATTGGTAGTTTTGTATTTGTTCTGCATAACTTTCGACCAGCAAGCAGCATCAACAATTATCACAAAAGAGCGTAATAACGTGAGTTTTTTATGACAATGTTTATATTTTTGTATTAGCCTATAACCATTTTTTTTTACATTTATATCACAGACAAACAGACATAACAAATTGAACATTTTGCACTACAATAATCGTCACTAACACCCCTGCGCCATCTGTTGAACACACTGTGATGGGTGATAAAGCTGAACATATGTCGGTAGTGTGCTACCTAAGTAGTACATTTGTTGGAAATGAGTTGAGATTACTTATAGGTGACTCATTCTAGTAATAATCAAGATTCTGTAACATGTTTAGACGGTTGTGTGCTGCTCGGATAACATCAAACGTAAGGGAATTGACTATGTGCGCCACCTGTGGCGATACTAACAACTAAGAAACCTTTGAATTGACCGTTCAATGCGTGATCGATGAAGAAACTGCGAGCGGTATGTCTGTTTGCCTGAGTTTATATACACAGAGCTAATAAATTTTAACAGACGCGTAAAATTCCCCCTCGTTTAATTTCAAGCCAAAGCGAGCATAACAACGTTTGCAATCTTTCACACAGCATACAACATGTTTTGCAATATTCTATACAACAGACCTGATTCCAGCGATATCTGGCTTAAATTTACATGAAAGATCCCATTAATTTATGCTTCTATACAATAAAAACAAAAAAAAAAAAAATATTTTTTTTTTTTTTTTTTTTTTTTTTTTTTACTTAAATTTTTTTTTTTAATATAAAAAAAAAAAAAAAATAATTTTAATAAAATAAATATATATTTATATTTTTTTTTTTGTTAATATATAAATACCAAAAACTTAATTTTTATATTTTATATAAATATAATAATAAAAAAAAAAAAAAAAAAAAAAAAAAAAGAAAACCTGTCAACACAGACAAACAGACCTATCACTAGCAGTTTCTTCATCGATTACGCATTATGCGGTAAAATCTAATGTTTTTTAGTTGGTAGTGTAGTATAAGAAAGAGGAGCATCAAATATAAATATTACGGAGCATTTTGTGTTTTATTACAGTCTTATTAGCAAGAGAAATTCAATCCAGTAAAGAATTCTGAACGAATTATGGAAAAGAAAACATCTCTTTTCACTCCCCTGAGAATCGAAAATACACAAAAAAAAAATATATATATATATGAAGAAGAATTTGCCTTTTTGCCATTCTCCTTTCGTTGATTCTGATTGGTTGCAATATGTGAGCGCTAGCTATAAAAGAAACATGGCTTGATCTGCGGAGCTCATTCAATATTCGGACGCCGTACAAGCAGCATCGAAAACCTACTCGCAGCGGAGAAGAAGTCAACCAGCAAGCAGCAGAGAATCCGGCGAGCCACCAGCAGCAGATAAGCAGGCAGGCGATACAAGCTTTCTTGCGGTGTGTCGTCAACAGCAGCAGCATCGGGCGGCGTCATAGCCAAATCAACGGCTTTTTATCAACGGCTCTTTTCAGGGCCAAAGAGTTAGTTTTTATTATTTTCATCCTGAGTCAACGACGGAGTAGTGAGCGCAAAGTAATCTGACGTAATGATGACGCCAGACCACGACAATGGCGCAGTGGGTAGCGGTGCCAAATCTCCGGAAAAAGTGATGAGGTGAGTAAAAAAAAAAAAAAAAAAAAAAAAAAGGCTTTATTAGTACATAAAGCTTGATACAACTTAGGACCCCGATAGAATTGGCGGTGGTCGATGGCTACTGAACCCCGATTGGAAAGGCGGGGGTTAGTAAAATTATCATTGAACCCCGATTGGAATGGCGGTGGTTTGTGAAATTATTATTTTAACCCCGATTGGAATGGCGGTGGTTAATATAATTATTGTTTGAACCCCGATTGGAATAGCGGTGGTTTGTGAAATTATTATTTGAACCCCGATTGGAATGGCGGTGGTTAATATAATTATTGTTTGAACCCCGATTGGAATGGCGGTGTTCAAACGATGAAAAAAAAGAGAAAGCATTGAATAAGAAAATAATTGTATTTGCAGGGCATCAAAACGGAAGTCGAAGAGAAAGCTGACGGACGAGCTGTCTAAAGTGAAGGCTGAATTGGAAAGAACTCGCATGGAAAAGGAAGAGTTGAGCCGGATCCTGGCGGATCGGGATCATGACGAGGACACATTTTCTGAAGTAAGATCGAGCACGATGCGCGAGGAACAAATGACTGCAAATGAGACTTTGCTCACGACAATGACAAACATGTCATTGAGTAGTCTAAATATCCCCGAATGCTTACCGGCAGCTGATGAAGCGGAACTGGACAAGCGGGCATATGATCATTGGAAGAGTGTTTTTAATGCAGCCATGAATCTCGTCCAAGCTACTGATGAGTCGACCAGGTTCGATCTACTACGTATCAAAGCTGGTTCACTGTTACTTGAACTACTCAACGCAACTACAGCACAGCCGGGAATGCCGAATGATGAACAGTATCCATACTCAAACGCAATTGCTCGATTGGATGCCCACTTCAGCTCGAGAGCATACATACTTTCTCAACGGAGCAAGTTGGCGAATATGGTACAGAGAAGTGGAGAGTTGAATATGCAGTATGTGAAACGGGTTGCTGCGGCATCGAAGCTATGTAACTACAAACAGGATGAAGAGTTCGAAGCGATTTCTCGAACGGTGACTAGAGGTTCAACTGACAGCCGAGTGAGGACTCTCGCTTATCGGGTTCTAACCGATGGTGGTTCGCTAAACGAGTTAATGGACCGTGTACGCATTCGAGAAGTGGAACTGGAGAACGAGAACGACTACCGCAGACTGCACCAGCAGCAGCCTGCAATTGTGGCAGCCGTTTCGCAAAATTCAGATGTTCAACGGCGACGCGGTCCATTCGAATCATCTAGAGGAAACGGTAATCGAGGAAGAGGATCCTTTGGTCGAGGTCCAATGAGAAATCAGAGAAGTAATCAATCATGCTGGAGGTGTTTGAGTGCATACCACACAGCAGAGGACTGTTTCCACGCTGACAAAGTATGCCGCAGTTGCAATCGTAAGGGACATATTGCTCGCGCTTGTTCTACACAAGTGAAGCAAGAGCCTACAAAGCGACGCTGGACGGGAGAAGACAATGAACCACCAATGAAAATTGCAGCTATACAGGGAATGGAAAAGAAAACGGAGCAAACAGAGGTAACTGAACTTGACAACGTTTAATTTTACTCTAAAAGTTGATACGAAGCTTAATTTTGTTTGATTTAAAGACGAGAATAAAGAAATTGAAGTTTAAATGATGTTATAATATCGAGATGAAAATTTTCACAGGTATCACGAAACACTCCAACTTCTGAAGAAAATGCAGACATATTCAGGGTCGCATCTAATATACTTCACGATAAAGCAGCTTACGTCACGGCATACGTTGCTGGAATTAAGGTCCAATTTTTTATTGACTCTGGTGCACAAGTCAACACAATCACATCGAAATCTTTCCATAGTATTATACAGGACAAAACTGCCAAAAGAAACATATATGAGCTCACTTATGGATCCGATAAAGTGCTACGTGGATATGCGTCAAAAGGAAATATTGAAGTTATAGCTTCTTTCTCAGCTGAACTTTTTGTTTCCGATGAAAGGCCTACAATGATCGAAAAGTTTTACGTAGTATCCGAATCGAGGGCACTATTGGGGTACAATACTGCCATGCGATACAGTTTACTGGAAGTAGGACTGGATGTAGCAGTTAAAGAAAGTGCAGATTCAGATTGGCGATGTGAGTTCACTATACACGAAATACAAGTAACTCCCGCCCGTCAGTTTCCTAAGTTTAACGTACCTGCGGTAAAGTTAAACTACGACAAATCCATGCCCCCCTCGAGAAATGTGTATACGCACATTCCGGCAGCATTCAAGGAGCTGACAAAACTGAAGTTGAAGAAGCTAGAGGAAACTGGTATAATTGAGAAGGTAACACAAGATATGGATAGGAGCTTTTGTTCTTCTCTGTTAGTGATTCCGAAAGGTAAATCGGATATCCGCCTCGTCGTCGATCTACGGGGCCCAAACAAATGCATACATAGAACGCCTTTCAAAATGCCAACATTTGAGACTATATTGTTGCAGTTACATGGAGCGAAATATTTTTCTACGATTGATTTGAAGAACGCATTTTTTCATATTGAGCTCGATAAAAATTCAAGGCACCTTACGAATTTCTTCGCCGGTGAAGCACTCTACAGATGTTGTCGATTACCTTTTGGGCTTACAAACGCTCCGGATATTTTCCAGGAGGTTATGCAAACCATAATCTTGTCGGGATGTGAAGGAACAGTAAATTACCTGGACGATGTAATGGTATTTGGACTAACGAAAGAGGACCATGACCGGAACCTTCAAAAAGTTTTGAAGAACTTTGAAGACCAGAACGTGAGGATCAACCATAAGAAATGTACTTTTGGCAAAGAAGTAGTGAAGTTCTTGGGTTTCAATGTGTCAATCGATGGCTGGCAAGTCGAAAATGAGAAGATTAGTGCAATTAGGGATGCACGCAAACCTGAGTCCCAAGCAGAGGTGAAAAGTTTCCTCGGACTCATCACGTTTATAGACAGATTTATCCCCCACAGAGCGGACAAGACTCGACATTTGCGGGAGCTATCCAATTCACATGATTATTACTGGAATCAAGACCTTGAAGATGAGTTCAATTACGTGAAGAACAATGCGTGGAAAAATATCAAGACATTGGGATATTTTAGTCGTGAAGATGAGACTGAGCTGTTCGTGGACGCTTCACCTTATGGTCTAGGAGCTGTCCTTGTCCAGTATGATGCTGCTTCATCCCCTCGGATCATATCTTGTGCATCAAAGGCGTTGACGTTGGCAGAGAAAAAGTACCCACAAACGCAAAAGGAAGCCCTCGCCATGGTATGGGCTGTTGAGCGGTTCTCAGTGTATCTCATGAACATTGCTTTTACTATTAGAACTGATGCGGAATCTAACGAATTCATTTTCGGAAGTTTACACAGAATCGGTAAAAGGGCAGTTTCACGCGCTGAGGCGTGGGCACTTAGACTGCAGCCGTATAACTTTAAGGTATGTTATGATTTCATTGGAATTGCAGACATTAAATTTTGTATTTATGCAGGTTGTTCGCGTACCAGGATATATGAACATGGCCGACGCATTATCTCGGCTAGTGATAGAGTCTCAATCTGCGGAATCATTTGACGAATCTAATGAGAAGCATCTTCTATATTTCTTGGATACTGGCTCCATTGAGTTGACCTGGGAGGATATCCAGGTTGAAGCTGAACAAGATGTTGAACAAAATATGATTCGTGAAGCTATCAAAAATAATCACTGGGATAAAACTCTGAAACGATACCAGTCAGAAGCAAAGAACCTAAGAGTACTTGGGGCTCTCATCTTCATGAACGATCGAGTGGTTCTACCTGATGTTCTTCGTGACAGGGCGCTCAGTTCCGCACATCAAGGTCACATGGGTGCGGCTTCAATGAAAAAGGTTTTAAGAAACTATTTCTGGTGGCCAGGAATGTCCAAACATGTGGAAAATTTTGTGAAAGACTGTGGAACTTGCTTCCGGTTGTCCAAGAAAAACCCACCCATCCCCTTGACTAGTCGTGAGTTACCTGATGGCCCGTGGGAAATTCTCCAAATAGATTTTTTTTCGTTCAATGGTTGCGGATCTGGAGAATTCCTGGTAGTGGTTGATACGTACTCACGATATTTACATGTCGTCGAGATGAAAAACACCGATGCAGAGAGCACCAATGCAGCATTAAACAGGATTTTCGAGGTTTGGGGATATCCTATTGCAATCCACAGTGACAATGGTCCACCTTTTCAAGGTGAGAAATTTGTCAAGACGTGGGAGGACAGAGGGGTCAAAATCAGAAAGGCAATACCATTGAGCGCTCAGTCAAATGGAGCTGTAGAGCGTCAAAACAAAGGATTGAAGGATGCCTTGTCTGCTGCTAAACTGGATAACATCAATTGGAAATCGGCACTCGAAAAGTATTTACATATGCACAATAAGGTACGACCACTATCTAGACTTGGGGTCACGCCTTTCGAATTGCTTGTTGGCTGGAGATTCAGAGGCACGTTTCCGTTTTTGTGGGAAGCGCTTCCAGCCGAGCAACTTGACCGAACAGATATTCGTGAAAAAGATGCTTTGACTAAGCTTGATAGTAAACAATACGCTGATTTTGTCAGAAGAGCAAAAGAATCAAATATAATGGTTGGTGATAAAGTGCTATTAGCTCAACATCCAAAACAAAAAGGCGATCCAATGTTTTCAGAAGATTACTATATTGTATTAACCAGAGATGGAGCAAAAGTGGTAGTACAAAGTGATAGAGGTGTTCTATATTCAAGAAATATACAAGATGTCAAGAAGGTTCCCTACACGCTGCGTTGGAATGAACAGACCGATCCTAAGTTAAACGCTGATAGGAATGAAATTTCAACGGAAATTCAACTTCCAGATGTCTCTTCAGAAGTGTTAGCAGAAGACAAAGTTGAATCTGGAGGATCGAAACGACTCAAAAAGAAACCCGCCCGTTTCAACGACATGGTTTTGTTTTGCATTTTTGATTAAAGAGTAGAGTAGTAGAGTATTGTAGTATAAGAAAGAGGAGCATCAAATATAAATATTACGGAGCATTTTGTGTTTTATTACAGTCTTATTAGCAAGAGAAATTCAATCCAGTAAAGAATTCTGAACGAATTATGGAAAAGAAAACATCTCTTTTCACTCCCCTGAGAATCGAAAATACACAAAAAAAAATATAGGGAAAGGAAACCAAGTGTACCACATAAAACATATATAACACACTCACGCCACTCCCCAACCAACAAACAAAAAAAAAATATAAATACAAAAACAAACCGACAAACACAAAAAAAAAAAAAATATAAAAAAAAAAAAAAAATGTTAATAAATAAAATAAAAACAAAAAAAAAATTACGGAAAACAAAATTTCCAAAAAAAAAAAGAGCAGGGAGATTTTCAACACATTTTATTTCTTTTCCCCATCAAATTCGTCGTATTGTCCAAACCCTACTAGGGAAAAACCCCCGCCCGCCCCCCAAGTTTCTCTTTAATTGCACTTTATCCTCCCCACATTTCCGTTGCGTAATTGCACAAACCATAAAAATCACACTTCACTTATTACACTAGCCACACGAGAATCTACGAATACGTGATAAAATACGAGAAAACTATGGGATTAATTTTCACAATAATTTAAATACGCTTGCACCTATTCTGAACCGTGTTTACAATCGACGTAATCGCTTGATGTTGCCAAACTATTTTATTATGACTCTTATTCGAATGGAATGGGTTTGGCAGTACATCAATATCACCTGTTTTTTGGGAGTGCTACAAATCGCCCAAAGTTAAACTATTTTATTTTCCCATAGATTAAATAAATAATAACATGCTTCTAATTGTAGATTTTTTCAATATTTACCGAGAAATAAAATCCCACATTTATTAATATTTTTCCATCTCTGTTGAATTTGGCGGCACTGCTCACATACTGTATAGCATACTCATCAACACGCACACTAGTTCAATTCATAGAGCATTCTATGCCCAACGTTATGGTGAGTCTTGTTGTCAATATTCTCATGGAAGAAGAACAAAATAACCCGTTCATTTTGTCTTGGTTATATGCAGGCTATCCAACACAATTAAAGTGCTGTCAAATGATCTACTTCATGCGAGAAATTGAATTTTGGGTGTAGTAGTGGAGAGCGTTAACTTGTTTATATTTTTTCATGATTAAAATCAGTACGATTAACATATGTACACAGATGGGATTAATGTTTTTCGTGATATTATTAAAATAGGTACATAGCAGTGGCAACTTTTCCGTATTAAATTGGAAGAAAATTATCAGAATCGAATGTTTTGTGCGTTGCTAAACGATTTACGGTAAGTGGACGAATAAATTGTGAATAACTTGTGTACTTAGTGTTCGGTATTCAGTGCATATTCACCGATTTCCACTGGAGGTCTGCTTATTGAGCTCAAGATAGGTACCGCTTCCCTATATATATGAAGAAGAATTTGCCTTTTTGCCATTCTCCTTTCGTTGATTCTGATTGGTTGCAATATGTGAGCGCTAGCTATAAAAGAAACATGGCTTGATCTGCGGAGCTCATTCAATATTCGGACGCCGTACAAGCAGCATCGAAAACCTACTCGCAGCGGAGAAGAAGTCAACCAGCAAGCAGCAGAGAATCCGGCGAGCCACCAGCAGCAGATAAGCAGGCAGGCGATACAAGCTTTCTTGCGGTGTGTCGTCAACAGCAGCAGCATCGGGCGGCGTCATAGCCAAATCAACGGCTTTTTATCAACGGCTCTTTTCAGGGCCAAAGAGTTAGTTTTTATTATTTTCATCCTGAGTCAACGACGGAGTAGTGAGCGCAAAGTAATCTGACGTAATGATGACGCCAGACCACGACAGGTAGTATCACTGTCATCGGAAGTTCTCAATTAATAGATGTGTAAGTGCATGTTGAACATTAAATTGGGAGCAACCAATTAGCTAATTGTGAAAGCGATTAGCATTGACGTTTGCACACCTCGTGGAAGGAGCTACGATGAGGAATAATTCGTTGAAGACATTGCATGTCACCATGAAACGGAACCAGTTTCCTATACGTCTCTTCACGCAATAATCTCCATGAAAGACACTCGTCGATCGCTCACCTGGCCACGTCCATGCAACCGTTGGAGAAAAGGAGGATTTGGTATCTTTGGTCACGGGGAACACACGTAGCCTTCAGTACAGAACAAAAAATGATTCATACGGTCGTTGGGAGCATCGAGTCTAAGAAGGTTAAGCGATGCTCCATTTTTTTCTCCAAGCGGTTGAGACTTAAGCATTAACTTTAGTCTTAGCCCATACGGCATACGGCTTATGGTTATAGCGTCATTACTCGCTCTCTGAAATGAGAAAAATATCTAAGTACGGGTTTTGAAAGGGAACTTATCATATTTCTCGGACTGCAGAAACGACATTACAGTACCTTAACACATTGTCAATGTAAGTTTCTTCTCTATATTTTGGTAATTTGCCCTGTACAAATAATACAACATTTGATCGATTGAAATTGTGAAACTTGAAGAATTTTCACAAATTCTAGCTGTTTCAGGAAATCACAAACATTTAAAGATAGGAGAGGTTCATGAGTTCGACATAAACCTTTCCTCACAATAGCAGTAACTTGTTTATGTTTAAAATCGCTTTTTAAGAAGTTTTTTTTAACTGATTTAGGACAAACATGGTACTTGGAATGAACACAATGGCTGTAAAGAAGGAATTAATTTCAGAGTTTTCTAAATTATTGAATTATTTAAGGATGGCCTCTCAAAATAATTTGTAGGGAAAGATGAGGAATATAGCCACATTAAACTCCAAGCTCAATTAATCAAAATACAAGTTCTAGTATTTCCTAATAAAGATATTTGATAGGTAGTAATATTTGCGTTGCGTTAGTAATTCAATAATCCGTAGATTGCACGCTGGAAGCTGGTATGAGACTTAAATCATCACTCTTATTTCGATTGCTTATGAAAAGCTATTTGGGAAGTAATAACTGTCCAACCAGGATTCAGAATAGATAAGCATGAAAACATCTATTTCCCACAACGCTGAGGCAAATTAAAAAAAAATGGGAAGATAAAGGTGATAAAACATCAACTTAAATAATAAATAAATAAAACCTATATCTATATTCATTAGAAATCTGTAGCTATTTTTTTTTGTATTAGGAAGTATGTTGATGTAGCTTTTTTCAAATCATTCAAAAACATTTTATAAAATTCTGCACACTCACGTTGATAATACAAAGTGGTCCGCAATAAAAATCGAAAAACGTTGAAAATCGCCAAATGAACCGTGTATGATGTGCTCAAACGTTTCAGGGAGCGAAAGAGCGTGGATCGAGTGCCTCAAGGTAAGTGTCGTAGTGGAACATATGACCGCAAGCTGAACCAGAAGGCGTTGAGAACCGTCCGAGCAAACCCTGGACTATCAGATAATGAAATCGCACAAAAATACTCTCCTGCTCGCAGTACCGTTCGAAGAATTCGTTTGCGAGCAGGATATCGTTCTTATCGAACTCCAGCTCAGAAATTGTACCAGCAGGTTTTGACGAAGTACCAAGGATGCCTGCTCATCGACGATGAAACCTACGTCGGATAGCTTCCTGGCCGAAAATTCTACATAGCAACGGCACGAGGAGATGTTCCTGCGAAGTTTAAGTTTGCTTTTATGGACAAATTTGCCAAAAAAAAAACTGATGATTTGGCAAGGGATATGCAGCTGCGGAGCAAAGACCAAAGTGTTCGTGACGAATAAGACGATGGACTCGAAGCTGTACAAGGAAGAATGCCTCAAAACCCGCGTACTACCTTTCATTAAAACTCATAAAGGTCCCGTGATGTTTTGGCCAGATTTGGTGAGTTGCCACTACAGCCGGGAAGTCATCCAGTGGTACCGCGATAATAACGTAGATTTCATCGATAGAAACATAAATCCACCCAACTGCCCGCAGTTCCGGCCCATCAAGAGATTTTGGGCAATAATGAAGCGGAAGCATAAGAAAAGTGGAAAAACGGCTCGGGACGCGACTCAGATGACCAAAATGTGGATCAAATGTGCCAAGGAATTTGACTCCGGAGGTGTGCAGCGTTTGATGGGAGGAATAATGAAGAAAGTGCAAATTTTCATTAGAAACGAAGAGAAATGATTTGAATTGATATTTTTTCCTTAAAGTACAGTTCATTACCTTTGTTTTGATGTATTAAACTTATTTGTACGTCAATCCATTACCGATATACAGATGATTTTATTATTCCGGATTCTAAATGGACATAGCTTTACCATCACGCCAGTAGATTAATCCTTTTTCTATCAGACACTTCCGGAAGCTTGAAAACCAACTCGTACACAGTCGTGCAAAATAGCAAACAATTTTCAGACAAAACAGCAACCGATCGTCTCCCAGCACATCAATTTACACTCAGTAACAAGGGAACTGAATTTCTTTCATTTTTCATTTTGCAGCATTTGGTGGGGCAATAAGAGCGCAAGTCAGTCCAAAGCCGATGATGCAGGAAGGGCAATGGCGAACTAGTCTAAGGTCTGTATCCACATTAATCCGGACACCTTAAAATCATTGTAACTTTTGAAATATTGCACGTAGGAATGAAAAATTTCACTGTGGTATAGCTGAGAGTCTGTGATGAAAAATGCTATGATTGATGTTTACATTTCATGTTTAGTATTCAAGATGGCGACGAAAGAAAAACAAGTGCGGGTCATCATAATTTTGTACGGGCGTACGACAAATCCTGACTTGTCAATACGGGACCTTGCAAAAACATTGGATTTGCCTAAATCTACTGTTCACGATGTGCTCAAATCATTTTCGGAACGTTTGACGGTGGAGAGGAAACCGAGAAGTGACAAAAACATTGGACGCGCTGATCCTGTCATGGACCGAAAGGTGAAAAGGATATTAACGAAAAACCCAAATCTCTCCATTCGAACGGTGGCTCGTAAAATAGGGATGTCGCCTGGTTTTGTCCAAAAATCAAAACAACGTAAAAACAGTATATAGTAAAAACAGTTCCAAATCGCAACGACAAACAGAACTTGGCAGCAAAATCACGGGCTCGACGTTTGTACTGCGAATATTTGACGAAGTTTACATGCGTTGTTATGGACGATGAAACTTATGTCCTGGAGGATTTCAAGCAGCTTCCAGGGCTGGCTTTTTATTCTGCTATGGCCAGAAATGCTACAGCTGAGTATTTCAGAACGAAGAAGGCATTGAAATTTCCCAAAAAATACCTTGTGTGGCCAGCAATTTGCACGTGTGGCAAAAATAGTAAATCTTTCGTCACTACAGGCAAGGAGATCTATCAGAAAGAGTGTCTGCAGAAGCGATTGCTATCCTTCATCAAAAGTCACAAAGAAAAACCTTTGTTTTGGCCCGATTTGGCATCATGCCACTATGCTAAAACTGTGATGGAGTGGAACCAAGCAAATCAAGTGAACATTGTACCAAAAACCTCAAACCCGCCAAATTGCCCGGAGCTACGACCAATCGAGAGATATTGGGCTCTGATGAAGCGGAAGCTTTCTGGAAAGAAGCAAGGAATCAAAGACATCAAACACTTCCAGCAAATTTGGACAAAGACGGCTTCTACGATTTCTGAAGAGTCTGTACAAACCCTAATGGACGGAGCTAAGCGCAAAGTTCGAAAATTTTATGCAAATACCGAATAACTATGTTTTGTCTGCACGAATTGTTAAAACACATCCCATGTATCTGAAATAAACAACTACGACGGAAATATAATGCGAAATTTATGTTTTATTCATGTTTTGAGGTGTCCGGATTATTGCGGATACAGACCTTATTCAGACCACATGAACTCTATGGGAAGGAAGATTAGGTTAAGGTGGGTGGCCCTGGTATAAAAATACTGCAAAAAGAAGGCCCTCAAATCGGTTAATCACAATGCCGCACTACAATACTTCATATTGTAGGGCATATCCCTACGTAAGATCGTGAATTTTCAAATCACACTATATATAAAGTCATTCTTTTGATCTTTCTGTAATAATACAAGAAACTACTAAAACAGAAATGGTTCAAAAGTGGTGTTTGGATCTTCTGGAAGGCGGGGGGGGGGGGGGGGGGGTCTCTCATACAAATGAAACAGAAATTGAACCGATCAGTATGAAAATGTGTATGAAGGAGTTTTTGGGCCAGAGAAGGTTCTTATGATGGATCGAGACTCCTTCCCCCTTCTAAAGAGGGGGCTGCCATACAAATGAAACACAAATTTCTACTTAACTCGAGAACTCATTAACTAAATGGCACAAATTTGGCATGTGGGGATTTTTTGGAGCAGGAAATTTTGCATGCTGCTACGAGACCCCTCTCTCCTCTGGAAGGGGGGCTCTCAAACTAATGAAACAGACATTTCTGCATAACTCGAGAACAAATCAAGCAAATGGAATCAAATTTGGCATGGTGAGGTTTATGAAGCGAAAAATGATTCTATGGTGGTTTAAGACCCCTCACCCCTCTGGAAAGGGGGGTTCTCATACAAATGAAACACAAATTTCAACCAAAAATGAGAATTATCTAGGCAACTAAAACACAAATTGTGTACTTCTCTGGTAAGAAGTATGTTCAGACAGATAGAAGTTTGAACCCCTTCTTAGTCAAGAAAGGGGGTACTTGAATTAACCTATGGTTATTTCATTTTGCAGCATTTGGTGGGGCAATAAGAGCGCAAGTCAGTCCAAAGCCGATGATGGAGGAGGGTAATGGCGAACTAGTCTATTCAGACCACATGAACTCCATGGGAAGGAACAAGGATATGTTAGGGTAGGTGGTTAAGGTAGGGCGTTTTGGACCGGTTAAAATTTTTACGCTACAAGTTGCTATATAAAAGTAACACCTCTATGATTTTCTATAATTTGAAAGTCGGCTGTCGTATACCGCACATATTTAAATTTAAATTAATATTAGAATTAGAATTGCAATTTAGGTACATTTGGTGTTTGGTCAATGACAATCAATGAATAAAAAACAATGAAAGAATTGCCACGCCAATGAAAAGTGCACCTCCTGCCATGTCCCTTAACTACTTGATGTCAGGCGTCTACAGACTGTTTCTAGCCTCGTCTAAGCGTAAATTGCGTCAAAGCCCGCCAGTAGCACACCTCTTTCATTCTGAACAAACCCACCTATGACAAACCCCAGTGATACGATACTCTGAGTTCCAAATCGGGCCTTCCGCATCCCACAAAACCACAATACTTTTAGCCACGGTCTAGAAGTCCACTGCATAGGAAATTCTAGGACACAGTTCAAACTCCCACCCCAAATTGAATATTAAAGGTTTTTAAAATTGAATAAATCTATCTATGATTAATTTTTTAGTGATTTGCGGCCCAACCCGCCAATATCACACTCAACTTTAGTGCATGTATACATGCGTGCTACGACGCGGCTATTAAATAGAAAGAGGAACCTTTGGCTCTCCCATGAATGGTTCATTAGAGTAGAAGGTCATACAATGACATGACCTAGCAACATCTATCATAAATCAGCTATCCCCAATGCATCATTAACAAGAGATAAGGCCCTCCCACCAGCGTCCAGGTACAAAATCCAGCCACGGAGAGGGGGTAACAAGGGAACTGAATTTCTTCACTAAAAACTATCGATTGTCATATTTCTGAAGAGCAAAAAAAAAATGCCACCGAGAAATCAAATTTGACGTCCGTCCAAACGCAAAGCCAAATTAGCTAAAATTCAAAACATTCTTTCATATTGTTGTGTGCGCGGGAAAAAGAGTTCTTGAACAACGCTCAACTCACAAATTCAGCACCAGATCAGTAGCAGGTCTTCCGTGAACATTTGAAAACGCATACGCCAAAAGAATATTCCCTGATTCGGAATTTCCGTCTTTAACATTTCTACATTCAAATTGGCCACAACACATTTATCAATGAACGATCACGGAAATAAGTAAACGTAATGAAATTTTATTCCACACCGTTCGTTCCCCGACGGATTCGCAATCGGATTGCTCACGTAACATCGTTCTCGGATGTTGGTGATTTCCTACTTCGAAACCGATATTGACTACCTAAGAAAAAAAAAATCATGCTAACAGAAAACGAAAATGCGAGCGCTTCCGTAGACCCCAAATTAAATCCAGCTCCTTCATCGACTTGCGTTTTTCATGTGGAGGAGAGAAACCTTATAATGCAATCGTATCCAACATTCGCTTCCTTCTGATGGGAGATTCTTCCGAGGACGTCATTTGATTGAAGGGAGCAGAACTTCACGACAGAAGAAGGCGTAATTAAAGATGAAACGAACGTGTCCTTTCATCCACTGACTGAAAGTGCTCTCAGTCGCAGCATAGTTGTTGATGGAATCGTGACTTACTAGAATCTACGCTAGCTGACGAATTTTACGCACAGGTCTAGGAATTTAAAATTGGGTGAAATTTCTTGCTTTTCGGGATCAAAAAAAATTATGTGTTTCATGGAACATAGAAATTCTGTATTGCTGGAGCTAAAAAAATCTCTACTCCTCTAAATATGCAGAGGAAACATTTGTTTTTAAGCCCATCGTTAAAAAAATCCTAATTTTTCTATTGTTTGAAAAATAGGTGATAAAATTTTTTCACATATGTTTATATCACTTCGAAATGTTATTTCCATCTGTATGTATAGAGACAATTTCTCGAAACCTTTAACTACAACTCGTCGTTTGGATTTAATTTAATCGTCAAAAAATACACTGTTTAACGACCTCGTCTGATCTCTCTGTTTCGCCAGTGAATGTTTTTCCGTAATTAATATGGTGAAATCCGAAACGATGCGTTTCTGCAAATGTTACATATCCACCCACGCCGCGGGGTATCATCAATTGATTACATTAATTATTCTCAGCTGCAATGGCCATATCTGTGTACTTCGGGCATACCTGTGTGTCCGTTCGTTTTTGTTTTTCACCGTTCAATCCCTACGTGTATAATTTAATAAGGCAAAAATTACAAAATATTTATAACATGGTCACCGCCTGACGGGCAGCTCTCATTAATTTCGAAGTTTATGTGCCAACAGCAGTAATAAGCACCGCTCATACCGCGCTCCACGTACGTGACCGTGATTCGGATTTGCGACTGAAAAATACATATTTTCATTTTAACGATTCCCTTCTGGATCCCCAACATTGCCCGCATATCCTGCCGTCGACCTGAGCGGTGATTCGAATCACATCCTTTTGCTTTTCCACTAAGACCGACTAGCGCAGGAGCTATGCGTGAAAGGAGGCACCAATCATCGTCTTTCATCGTGGGAATGAGGATGAATGATACCCTTGGTAATACGTACGCAAGGCTTTCTTCATTTCGTTTGATTAAGTTTGTAATGGGGACTCCTACTGAATCAATGATTCAGCGAAGCGGATATGCCTTAAGATGTTCGGTTGAATTTCGTTCGGTTTTGGATTGAAAACAGCGTGGAAATTAATTGAAAATTTGTTGGTGCATTGAATGGCATTTAATGGTTGGCTTGTGAACCGTGACATCTGTTACTTTTTTTCTTCTTTTATATGGCTCATTGCCGCGACTAGGTAGCTAAGTGATTACCCGTTCTGCTTACTGAGCAGTAGGTCGGAAGTTCAACACCGGCCCCTCCTTGCAATATGTCTTGATACAGTCAAAAATCTATCCCCACTAGATTTAAATTATAAAAGCAATCTACTGCGCCTTCATTGATCGTGTCAGTTACCTCAATGATTTTCTGATCCTAAAGTACCAGTGCCTCACTAGCGCACTCTACGCATCTGTAGCCAAACACACGACATTCCGATCACTTTTGGCGGTAGCTGCCCGGCGAATGATGGACGTGAAGCACGTTGACATAAAGATATCATATCTGTATGGAGAAATCAGCGAAACGATCTTCAAGCAGCAACCTCCCGAATACGGAACTGGGAATCGAGGAGAAGTATGCAACTTAAGGAAGAGTTTGTACGGACTCAAGGAAGTCGGACGTGTCTGGAATAAAACCATCACCGACGTCCTGGTGAAGCTCGGATACAAACAAGCAGAAGCCGACTTGATCGTCACCAATTGGAACGTCGAATACCAACGAGTATGCTCTTTCGTGCGGAAGAAATTCAAGATTTCCTGCCTTGGCGATGTGCGAAACTACCTTTTCTGCTTTCGCAAGAGAGCTACATCCAGATAATTGTGGCTAGATTCGGAATGGAGCAATCGAAGGTTTCACCAATACCGATGGATCTTGGTTACCCCAACATCAAGCAAAGGACGAGGAAGTTATGTCGTCCTACGAGAAGTACCAAAGTCTCGTTGGTGCTATGCTTTATGTGGCCGACGGAAACAGACGGACGGAAACAAAGCGAGCCCCACGGTACTTGAAGAGTACTGCCAGCTTGCGATTGAGACTAGGAGGAGAAAGAGACCTGGAAGACTATGCAGACGCGGATTATGCTGGAGATCGGACTAATCGGAAATGAAATTCCGGATTTGTGTTCAAACTTGGAGGAGGACAGCTCAGCTGGACATCACGGAAGCAGGATTGCGTTACGCTTTCATCAACCGAGGCGGAGTACGTAGCTCTGGCAAAATCAACCAAGGAGTTACTCTGGATCATCAAACTGATGCGAGACCTTGGCGAGGATATCCAGTACCCGGTTCTCATCCAGGAGGACAATCAAAGTTGTATCAACGTGCTATGAAGGCGCCACCCGGCGTACCAAGCATATCGACACCAGGTACAACCTCGTCCGGGACCTGAGGATTCTGGAGTCCTGGAGTGTTGAGAAGCCATAGTCGAAGCAACACGATCGCCCTAAACTAAAGCATGCCATGATATTGTCAGTCTGTGAGAGTTTGAAGAAATAAATTTAGTTCTTGGTTGACCATAGACTAGGCTAGTCGCTTTTACTTATACAACCTCCAAGACGGGTGACCTATGCTGTATACAGAAGTTGTCTCCATTCTATTCGGTCTATGGCTGCACCTCGCAGTCTGCGAAGAGTTCGCAGGTCGCCTTCTACTTGATCGATCTACCTTGCTCGTTGCGTGCCTCTTCATCTTGTGCCTGTAGGTTCGTTTTCGAGAATCATTTTAACTGGGCTATCGTCCAACATTCTTACGACATGCCCAGCCCATCGTATTCGAAAGATTTTAACGGTGTGTACGATGGGAGGTTCTCCCAGCAACAGATGCAATTCGTGTATTATTCGCCTCCGCCAGGTTTAGTCATCCATCTGCACTTCACCCTAGATCGTACGCAACACACAACTTCCGTTCAAATACATCAATGGCGCGTTGGTTCTGCACTAGCAATGTTCATGTTTCGTGGCCGTAGAGGACTACCGGTCTAATTAATGTCTTGTAGATGGTCAACTTTGCAGTTCGACAAATTTAGTTCGATCTTAGCGTTCTTCGGAGTCAAAAGCAGGCACGATTGCCAGCCACAATGCGCCTTTGTATTTTTCTGCCGGTGTCGCTATCGGCGGTCACTAATGAGCCCAGAACCACGAATTCGTTCATCGCCTTGATACGCACAGTGATTCCGTTCCATACGAAAGGCGGAAAAAAGTCTAAAAATGGAATTTACATAGCTAAGTTATGTGTTTCTATGTCACTTTTTGCCGCTGATTTAAAATATGTAATCTAAATTGTCGTATTACGCCACAATTTCGAGATATGGCCACTTTATGGCCTCCTGGAGTATCCGGAACATCCAATAAAATGGTGAAATCATTAGTCGCGTCCTAAAGCAATACGATTCTTTTCAAAACCATTTGTTCATAAAATGGAAGAAACACAGCGATGTGGAGAACAATGTACGGCTCTAAGTGGCCGTGTCATGGTCTTCCGGGAATTCCGGAACATTCGTAAAATTTGATAATTCAGCAATTCGAAACCAAAAAGATTAAGTGGATCTTAGAATTCTGCAATACTAGGTAGGTTTGTTCCTTTTCGAAAAATATCATAATATTGTCATTAGGGTAATCCATTTTAAATAGGGTGGTCCAAAAAACTAAATTTTATATAACATATATTTCTCAATGAATTAGAACTTTTGAACCATTGGACCGATTTTCAATTTTTTATGATGAAAGGGTATGAAAAATAATAAGTTATTGTTTTAAAAATTAGTATGAATATAAAAAAAATCTTAGAAATAATTATAGAAATGTCCAGTTTTTATTATTCACTAAGACTACAATTTTCAAGTTTAATGATTTATTCCAATATGTGTGTTCATTCTTTTTACCCTTTTTACAAAAGAAGGAAATACAGATTGCTTGGAAAATCAACTTTTGGTCCGAGGCCCGGAGTACCGAGTGATATATAACATTTGGCTCAGCTAGTCAATATTGTATGTTTTGGGTTTTAATGATCAACTTATTAAATAAACAATCATCCGCATGCTTTCTACGACGCAGCAAACATACTAAAATAAGTTTAACGTATGAAATGACAACAATAACTGAAATTTATTACTTTGAAAATGCGAAGTGCCAGTGCATTTTTTCATGGAGCCAGGATGCAGGCTTCTCTTTAAGAATCCTGGGCATTGCATCAGCAATCGCTTTTCTAAACAATCTATATTTTTCCTTTGTAAAAATGTATGGTAGAAATCGTGTTACTCTAGAACGAAAGTGATGCACAACTCTTCAGATATTCTGCACATTCCGGATGATCTGGAAGACCATGCAGTAACCAGTCGAAATCAAAAACTGCCCAGGTAACCAATGAGCAGTTCCCAAGCGTCTTAACGGCAGCATATCAAGCAATTAAGTCGCCTTAAATGCAACATAAATGCCGCTTTTGGTCCAATATACGGCTGTTTACTCCAATGCTATGATAATGCTTCATTAATGCTAATTTGCATTCGAAAAGCATTGAAATAGCATTTGGAAATCAACTTTACAAAAGATAGCATTCAAGATGCTGATATAAAGAACTAGGATTAAGAACCCGGGTGTGGTCATTATGGTCCTTCTAACTTGATATCATCACCATTGCACTTATTTTTGAGTTCTCATGTTATTTGATGTGTCACATGATGGGTTTCGATCCAAAACTGAATGTGGCCACTTTCCCGTAGCCGGAACATCAACCCGGATAAGGCCAATGTAGTTTTGGACTTTTGATATCATGACCATTGGACTTATTTTTGAATTTGCATGTAATATGAAGTGCCGCATGATGGGTTTTGATCTAAGGCCAAAATTGGCCGCTTCCCCGGGGGAATTTCCGGAACCAGTGAACCGATTCAAATAATTTAAAAGCAAAGTATAGGACCACAGTACCTTTCATTTGGTGGTTGTTTCGTTCAAATCAGTTCATTAGTTTGGACAACTGGTTTAGAAGTTTCGTTACTCACATACACTACTTACACACATACACACAGACATTCAGTGCATCGAGCTGAGTTCGTTGTATAGCAAACTCGGTCTTCCATGCATTTGATCAAAAGTCGGTTTTCCAAGATATATATACACTTCCTTGTAAGAAGGGTAAGACCGTGGTAATCTAGTATGAGATTTATGTATTTACCAATTTCAAGGGTTTCTCAGACACTCCAGGACTTTGGCCTCCCAGAACCGTAGTTGCGCAAGTTTGTGCAAGAAGAGACCCACATTTTCAAGGCACTTCTGGGGATTTTGATTAGTTCAACCAGCTCCTAAGTCTGTAGTTCCGTATCGTACCGCTTAACTGACTCTAACTACCGTGTTCCATCGAATCCACCCACAACGTAAATGTGCTGATACAGAGCTGTCATTCCAAAGTAGCACACTACGACCATAATTAGTTCTAGTAACTTGATTATGACTTAGCAAGTCATATTTCTGTTATCTCAACCGAATGGCAACAAGTGTGCTAAAGGGGTTTTTGCTACGGACCATCGCTGGTATAATTAACCATTCATTATTGGGGGAGGTAGCTCATCAAATTTTCCGGTCCGCCTCTAACCATCTTGCTATGAGGTACCAGGTGGGTCTCCACCAATTGGCTGTAGATCTGCCAAACTTGGGAGACGTCTGCATTGAGTTATCTCAAATTATAATAATCCGTCCACTATATCTGAAAACATTGCGATTGGTTGAGCGGATTGGAGTTAATGAAAACGTTGGGTATAGGACCAAGTCTCCTCCGATTGGTGCTAAGCCGATGAGCTTGGACATCAATAGAAGCATAAAGTTGCCACAAGGCACTAAATACATCTACGGACTCTTATTTTTACCAGATCCCTCAACTGTTGTTTTGGATGGAGTATCGTGGATTGTTCTTTATAAGCTTCTGCTTGATTGATGCTGATACTAGTTGCAGTAGTGAAGTGGTTTGTGGATTGCGGTTGTAAGAATTGAAAGTTTACGAAAAGATAGTTTGCTTCGAGCATTGGCTGTGGGCGGTTGTGTCGATGCTTTGCTGCGCACTATTTTGCTATCGGGCGTGGCGCGTTTTGGTTATCTATTGTTCAGCGGCGATTATGAATCATAAATATGATAACATCTCTTATCAAGGTGAATCCTGATCCATAGAGCCCTACCCTACTAACATAAAAAAACCTCCTTCCTGTGTCCTTTGTGGAGATGCAGAGGTAAACATGGTCCCTAAACAGCAATGGTTACACTAACATTCCTTCCCTAGTCCCACCTGATTGTAAGGACGTGGCCGGCGCCGTTATTGGTGTTTAAAAGAAATTGAGACACTCAAACGTGTACAGTGAGAGTGGTCGGTTACACGCAGACCCAGTCAGTTGATTCATTGTGCAATTTCACTGACTCTGATCAATCACAGAGAAGCAAACAGTGCAGTCAGTCAAGCTAAGCTAAGCTGTAAGTTCAATATGATCTGTTGTTTTGTATACCGTAGATTTTGTTTACGGGCATCATATATATTTTCTGCTTGTCCTCCAGCTATCTACATTGTTGTTTTGTGCATATTTAGAGTGCGACGCTCGCCTTTTTACATGCCTTTTTGTATTTATTTCAATTTACCCAAAGGGATGCAAAAATGTGGTGCGAGTTGGTGCAAGAAATGCTTCAAATACTTCGAAAAGTCATATTTGTGTCTGGGATTTAATATCGCATCTCTCTCACAAGCCTTCAAACGCTTCCTTTGGGCACAAAATTGGGTAAAATCTGGGAAATACTTTTTTTTTGGAGAAGATTCAAGCAGCTTTTATAGCAGTAACAATTGAAATGTAATTTACTGTGAAAAATAATCATAGGGATTAATCACTTCTGCTGAAATTTATACCTTCCTTTTCAACTTGCCCTTAATGTTCGTAAGACTACAGCCAAGCTCGCGGAACTTCATCACTCATCAAAAAACTTCATAGAGCTGCAGCAATATATACAGTTTTTTTGCAAAGTTTAAACTTACACATTTTTCAAAACTTCAGTATAGTTCAAGCAAAACTTTAGCAAAGTTAAAAGTATGATAAAGTTCGTAGACTACCAGAGGAAAAATAGAGATTAGATTAGATATCTTTATTAGAGAGACTTTCAGCCGGTGGACCAGAGGAAAACTGTAGAACTGGAACAAAGTCAACAATACTTTAACAACGATCGCAGAGCTTCTTATCGCTTCTTATAAATGTTAAATAGATTCAGGGAATTTTGTTAGCAGAACTTTAGTAAATTTCGCAGCATCATCACATAAATTCAGCGAAAGTTGCAATATTGGAAGATCTTCAGTGAAGCTCGTAGGACAACAACATTTTTTTAATTTCAGTACAGCTAACAGTTATCCTCAGAAAATGCCGTAAAGCTGATTTCGCAAAACTGCTAACACATTTTTAGCAAAACTTGCAGAACTCCAAATAATGAAAGCAAAGATTACAGAGCTTCAGCAAAGTTGCCAGAATATTTTTCAGGCGCTTCTATTTGGGCATGCGACAAGTCCAGGTCCATTTTGTTCAAGTTACCAGAACCTAAGCAAGGCAAACTTTCTGCAAAATTCTCAGAACTTCAATGAAGTTAGTAGAAATGTAATAATGCTTGCAGAGTTTCAAAATTTTTACCTAACTTGAGCAAACTTCCTAGAACTTCAGAAATGTATAGTTTGGCATTAAGTAAGTTCAGCAAAGTTAGCAGACTTTCAACTCAAAGCAGTAAAGAAGTAAAGAACTAAAATTCGAATGTTAGATGCATTTTGAATTGTACAGACATATGAAATTATTTTTCGTCTAAAATAATAGATTAAATGAAGGTTTCACTCTTTGTTTGCATTGGATTGAAAATTAATCTCCAGCTTCTGTCAAACATCTATCCAAAGTTTGTATAATGAGCAAAAGCTATCCTTCGTAGATCGTAATCTGGTTGTCCTGTGTCACTTTCGCTGATAAGTCGGGGACACAACTCTGCCATACCGATGACAAAAGAACGTCTATCTCTTCCTCCAGCAGGCAACTTTCGCCTTCCATTGCCAACTGATCAAGATTGACGGATTGTGCAAGATGAAGCCACCGTCAGCAGCGTCGTCGTCGTCGTCGTCGTCGCCAACAGTCGTAAAGTTTTGTGCCAGACCGATGGAACGCATGAAGATTTTCTCACCATTATTTACCAATCAATAAATTCTACTACTCGCCTGTATCGATCAATCTCACCACTTCCCAGCATCCGGCCTTTGGCCACATTTTCCCCTCGAGAGAAGAGAGACAGAGAGAAAGATAAGTCGATGAACTTTTTGCCAATGGGGACGCTTTCCGAGAAGCAATACGCTGGCTGCACTGACGTCAAACAACCATTTTCATAATTGTTAGCATTGCTCATCTTTCCAGCTTTCTTGGTCGGCTTGGTGGCCACCGTCGTTTGGGGTCGCAAAAATCCGTGCAAACATTAGGCCCGCTCGATTGACTACAACGAGCTATTTTTGGATCCTAAATTCGGCCATTTCCCTTCCGACGACAAGTGAAATTCAAGTGCCAACCCACGTCGATGGGTGCGGAAAATGTACCCAATCTGTCAAGTGTCAACATTAGCCTATGAAAGTGGCAGTGCTTTTCGTTTGCAGATTGAAGAAGGGGGAAAAGTTCATCCTCTTATCCCTAATGTACCCATCTTGAGACTAAACTTCAGCCGGGATTAAATTACCGATTAGATTAGATTTCGCCAAATAAAAGTTGAAAATCCCATCACCTCCGACAACGATCTTGGTTCATCCGGAAGCTGACGGGAAAAGTCTTAAATTAATACGATTTTCCCCGCTCGTTCCCGGCCATTTGACGGATTTCGGAAGAACAAAATACATAACAAACTTATCCAATAAACGGCCGATCGTTATGACGTCGTCACCGGGCTGGAATTCTACGAAGCAATCATAAAAGTCCCAAGAGATATGAAGGGAAAAACACGAGGTAAACATCGATTTGGACAGCAAAAAAAAAAACAACAAATGAGTACTAGGGTTGGGATGCGACGGGTTCGGGATGCATTATTTCATGAGATTCCTTTTGGAGGGGCGTAGACAAGATGCAAAAGGAAGCGGAGAGCTTCAAAGTTGATGAGAGGGAAAGTATGGTCGCTGGCGAATTTGTGAGAAAACGAACTATGAAACCAACAATTTTAGGTCAGTGAAGTAACCAAAAGTTACATTTAGCCTCGAATATCGTTTACTAACATTTGCATTCGCATTTTCAAAATTTGAGTAACATATGCGACGAAAATAGCAATTTTCTTCTTTTGTTTTCGGTTTGAAGATTTAAGATAATCAAAATATACTTTGCAAAAGATTATCACGGCTAACCAGTAAAACTTGTATAGTACGCGACAACCACACTAGAAAAACGCCAAAAAACATATGTTTCGTAATTTATACGAAAAATTCGTATTGTGTGTAATGTGAAAAAAGCTACTTATATATTAGTCAGTAAATATGCGAATTAAACATTGTACAAACCAAGCCAATGCTAAACGTATAAACATTAAAAGTTATATACATGCAACAAAAATTGTGCACATATAACTTTTAATATACGAATAATTCGTAATCGTAAAAATACGAAATTTACAAGCTATACAAAATAACTATAGCTCTAAAGTAAGTTAATAAAAAGCTTGAACCTCCTTCGTTGCTACAATCGAAAGGCGAATCCGTAAATCAAACACACACACACACACACACTTAATGTCATCGAACTCAGGGTTCGTTTTATTTATACCACTGGCGTCTCGTTCACATGTTCAAACTGTTCATTGAACAGTTTTACCAAATTGTATTCGTTGATTCCAACGGATTCTTTCTGAAATGAGAAAACATCTGAGACAAAAAGTGTTCACCTTCCCTAATAAACGCAAAATGTCATTTCTGCCATTACCGATTCTATCATTAATCGCCTAAAGGTTCACTAAAGGTATGAACCAATTAACAAAATGCTTGTATTGTTCATATTTGAATTTATTTTAGGGAAGTTCTATGATCTTTGAACACGTTAACCGGTGGGACATGGATCCCCAATTTCTCACTGAGTACGCGGGTGCATTACCAATCACACAATGCCTTCCATAGGGGACACGATGTATTTGGTTAATGGCCTTTTGTAGTCAACTCGTAGCTAATTTGCCAACGTTCTATTTTAAAACACATGATCTCTAATCGATCATATGTAAGTCTGTGCTTCTGAGCGAAGAAGACGCTGTAGTAACGTTTATATTATTTATAAATTGTATCGATTTCGTCACGCGTGCATGGTGCTTTAATTCCGAATCAGGATTGATTTTTTTTTATTTTTATGATTGAACAAGCTATTGTTTTATTGAAGGCGGCCAATGGTGAGATCAATCTGATTATACATAAATGATGATGTATGATGTATGATATGTACTACCACCCATTGTAGCACGGAAACTAAGTCCGACAGCAATGGGCTCTCCCCTCTGTTAGACTTGATCAAGCTTTAATAACCACTGATTATCCTAATCATGCCATTGTATGAAGGGCCAAAAACGGGTTGGCTGGATCGATAGGCAACATCACTTATACGTATCCACAGGGATATAAAGAATCTCCTTCCAACAACAAGATTGAACAATCGGTCATAAGAGCGAGCCATCTAACATGAGGATGCCCCAATGGGCGGGGAGAAGAGCCCGCCCTCTATTCACAAACTGTTAGCAATGGGGAGTTGGCATTCCCACTCTCCCCATCCAGAGTGCTTCAATCGGGTGCCCTGATGGTCCCTCCCATTCCCATGAAATATGTATATAATAGTTTATATATTTATGTAAATGAAAAATACTACAAGCATTCGTATCTTCCTTTGGTTGATCCTGAAATGCAAGCAATGTTGTAAAATGTTGAAGTGTAGAGGTCTGTGGTTCCACGCTTAAGCACGTTTTCGTTCGTTTTCAGCGACAGCAGCAATTCACCAAAATTTTGATTTGAAGTATACTGAAAAAGTATGAAGTTTTAAAAAAAACTGACATTTATACATTTTAATTTACTGTTGCTATGGTCACTATTTGCTGCTTGATGCTGATTTTATAGAAGCAATCCGCTTTTATTTGCTATTACTATTGCTGGCCTAATATTTATTGCTCCTGAGTTAGGAAAACAGGGAAGATTAAATTGAAAGGGAGTCAACGACAAATGGACAAAAAAAAACAATAAGTAATGTTTAAATCATCTATGAAGTAAATCAATAAAACATTATTATCAAATATATTGATATTGTGAGTAATGTCAAAGTAATAACAAAGATTGAACTGTAAAATCAGACACTGGCCAAATGGCACACAGCGCTGCATGAATCAGATCAGCTCAGATTTGGTAAAATGTCCATTTGCAATCCGGAAATGAAAAATACATTCAGTAAAAAGTCAGTGCGAAAGCCTACCACAGATTCCGTATCAATTTGACTATACATATATAACAAAAACCTATTCTCCAGTGATACTTGCCTGGTTTGAAAATAATATATCCCTTATCCAAATGATATCGATAATATTAACAAGCGAGGCTTATTGTATGTGAATGCAATTTCGAAACGGGTGTGACTCTCCAGACATTCTGTAATGAGTTGCTGGATCTGCAATAGAGCTGTCACTTTCTAGCTACCGGATTAAAGCTGCTTTCAATGGTCACTTCAAAGATTGTGGCGAACATATTTCTCTCTGCCGGCATCGGTGGTGTAGTGGTAAGCGTGACTGCTACTTGGCACCCCAGTGGGTCTGGGTTCAATCCCAGTCGACGTCGGTGGTTTTTCTGAGGCGAAAAAATCTGGTCACGTCTTCCTCCGGAAGGGAAGTAAAGCCGTTGGTCCCGGCTCATATTCATGAGTCGTTAGGTAGGGTCCAGGTGGTGGAGTCGTCTCCCTGGCGTCGGTAATTGTCACCATGTGAGGAAATAGGCCGCGGTAAAATAAAGAAAAAAAAAAAACATATTTCTCTCACAATACCATTACCAGCCAATAGGTGTTCGATTGTACACAGGCACACACGTTCTCTTATCGATCATGTGTGTCTGTATCGCTCTCTCTTCTTAAAGGATGGAACGGTCAAAACTTGATCAACTCAAATATGACGAAGTTTTTTTAATCGTGCATTTAAAAATCTTGAACACCCTCATTTTGTAGGTGTATGCGTTAACTCTTTTTTTTTTGCCATTTTCTATTCGGTTGTCAAAATGGCGTCGATGCAAGAAGAGCAGCACGCGCATAAGCAAAATTCAAGCTATTCCCACTCCGACTTGGCAAAATCATTGATATTGCCAAATCAACCGTGACGAATTTCACGCCAACTCGTCTTCGTGATAAGCAGCACCCTCTCAGAATCCAATGAAACTTTGTGGGTGTGTAGACTATATCTTTTCAAGCTACTTTGCATACTTTGTTTTTTCAAAATTTATCCAGACTGTCACTTGAAAATGGCTTAATTTTTTTGTTCAATAAAAAAAACTTGATGGAAGGTGTGAAACGTAAAGCCCGACAGTTCGAATTTTGAAAATTGGAAGCCTAATCAAATAATGTTCCTGTGTTTTGTAGACAATGAACTTCAAAAAGAAATAAAGATTGATCATTTATATAATAAACTAATCAGTGTGCACTTAATCCTGTTTGACCAATTTTTGCTCGTTCCACCCTTTAGTAGTAGACGATGTGAACTAACAATTTGTTTTAATCTTCAGTTATTTAAGTGAAATCTTTTGCTATTGCTATACATGTTAGTTTAGAACCAAAAATCCGTAGCGAGAACACTTGCGTTTGCAGAAAATAAAAATAAATATTTCATTGAATATTTTTTGCACAAATGATGCGCTATGTTTTGTTACAGAAATTTGCCTGCTGATGGACAAGTATTTGTATCTGATAGTTAAAGTGCAACATATAAGCTAGTAGGAATCCCCATTTCATTTCATACTATTCATCAAGTAACTTGGAGCCTGTTAGTAAACCACGTACTCTTTTTAGAAAATCTCAGACCCTCACTCCCCCTTTGTAAACTTTTCTCCATTCCATTTTTTTTTTAAATTTTGTTTGGAGCGTAGACTTTGGTCAAAAAGAAAAGTCTACGTGGTTTGTGGGCAGCCCCTTACCTAGTCCGCAAAATAACATTTTTATTTTTCAAAAAAATCTTCAAGGCAAGATCGATATTATGATTTTTACAAAACGAAACCTCAATTTTTTGCTTACCTCAACATGTCTATCGCAATGTTATGATGTCCGTGGAGTTATTTAAACTCATAAGTACGATGGAGACATTGTAAATAGCCTTTTTGATTATATAGAACATTAAGATCTGAACTCAAGGATTGTTTGGAAGGTCTAGAGCAACTTAGAAAAAACATTTTTTCGCAAATTTCATCCTTTTATTGATTTTTATCACTTGTTCAAGCATCTAGACCATAAATTCTGTTGAAATATAGCGTAGAAAAAAACCGTTATGAATCGGTTAGAGCTCAATCAATGGCAGATTTATGTAACTATGGATTGTGAAGGTCATATCAAGTATAAATATTCATTTAACATTAAATTATTCACGAAACAATAAAAAAATATGACATATGGATAATTAATCAGCAGAATTGAAGAGCATTTATTCATTTTAAAAAATTTATAAAATAATACCCAATGATCTAAATTAATAAAATTAATCTAAAAATACCTTATAATACAATGCGACACATTATCTATACTTCCTGGTATCACCTTTCTTGTTTCCTTGAAGCATATAAAATTTCATAATTAATATTGTTAGAAGAGGAGGGAAGGAGTTGGCCAGAAAACATGTCCCATATAAATTTAAATAATAATTGTGGAGAAAGAATCACAAGGGTGGGGAGTGTTCTGACAATCCCAAATATGGTGGTTTATGAACCATCCCTTTGCTTACAAAAAGCAAAATGAATTTATAAAAATCACTATGAATTGATTGGGACGCTGAAAAGTTACTTTGAATAATGGAAACACGTGGTAGGATAGTCAGCAAAGACTAAAAACATAGCGTCATTGAAAAAATTTTGCTAAAAAACTAAAATACAAACTAAAATACATAACGCAGAAATGGTCACTCAAGTCACGAATTAAAAAAAATACCGGGTTTAATATTCATCGATAAGAAACAAAACTACAAATTAGTATTAAATTCTGAGAGATCTATTTTCTATGGAGTTGCTGTCTTTTGACAGCTAGGCATATTTCGTCTTCGACATAAAAACTTCTTCAGTGTCGAGTGCGCGACTTTAAATAGGCCTATCTGTCAAAAGATTCGCGTTTACTAGTGATAGTTTGAAAAAGTGTTCCAGTTTGTTTGTTTTTTTTTTAGGTGAAAAGTGAAATGTTAGCTCCTAGTTTTCCCATAACGTGTAAATGTCAGTTTTACGTCTAAGGAAAAATCTATGGTCATTAAATGTTCAGACGGAACTAGTGTACATTCAATTCTGAAACTTCCAAACGAAATCAAAGTTTTCAGTGCGAAAATGATGACTAATTGAAAGGAAAATGAAACACCACACCACCAAACAGAGTTTTCACGCTTTATTTGACTTTCGAATTGGAACCCAGAGATCCGAAAGTGTAAAATATCACATCGAGTTCTGTCTCTGAGTATTCCTTGAGCTCGCATTTATAGTTGTGAACCACGGTTTGAAAAGTCCGAGGAAGTACTTTTGGAAACAAGAAGAAGCTCAAACCAAGATGCTTATTGTCAAAACACAACATTTCATGTTATCACTAAGATAACCTTTTTCCATTGGCCTTAATACAATAAACTTACATAACATCACCTCTTAAATGTCACGCCTAATAACGTTATCAAATTCAAAAGCTTTCATTTAACTGTCATTTAAATGTTCACAATTATTTCATTTTGATCCGAAGGCTTTGTTAAAAAGAAAAACGACATCCCGAAAACGTGAAAAAAGGGATCCCAGTAGGCGAGCATTTCCCTCCGAGCCATGAAACCCCAATTCATCACCACGTGACAGGTGCATGTAATTCTATCTTCTCAAAACGGAAGCAAAAAATGCGGAATCTGGCCAAATCACGCTTCGATGTGTGTGTGTGTGTGTGTGTGTGTGTGTGCGTTTTCGACCGGCTGTCGTCCAGCTTATCAACTTGTTGATGTTTGCCCGGAGGTCACATATCGTCATTGTCCTCGACAGCATCATCATTTCCACGAATCTGTACTCACAAAGAGACTCGATTGGCCCAAATAATGTCCACGTGTACTGTTCCCACTCGTAGTTGGACATTGCGAATATGCTGTAACGCGCTCGCACGTGTAGGTGAGTGTTTCGGACTGTTGCTGAATGGGTTTCGACCGGAATTTGATTCGTGGTGTATGGATACTGCATAACTCTGGGCTGGGTCTGACATTAGATGACTAGTGAGAAGCACGAAACTGATGGATGGGTTTCATTAGAGATAACCAAGAATGCCGCTGAAGACCAGCAAACATTGTTAAACGTGACCTTTAGCCAGGCTGAACATCGCATTCCTTGTCCCACCGAACCGGATCCGGTTGCGCTGGTTAGTGGTATGCGACAAGGATACCATCACAAAGGACGAAGTCGGTGAATTCAAGTAGGTACCGCCCAAGCAGGCGAAGTGAAGGGATGGTGAAGCACCCTCGAAGGATCCCACCTCTGGCTCCTGCCACCCCTTGACCTGGCATGGCACAGGTACTCGACCGTCGAAGCGCGCGCACGCGGGTCAGGTCGCGCGTAAATTTTCATTCATGTAAGCATTTAGAAAACGAGACGCGGAACTGGGACAAGTTGTGTTTCCCTCCGGATTGGGTTCTAAAAATAGGCATCAAAAGATGGCGCTAGGTATTATTTTTGCAGCAACTTTCCTCTGGCCTGGAGTCTTGTCTCCGTAAATAGAATATGCACAGAAGCGCAGGACGGTTGCATTGGCCTTTCCGGAAGGACCGGAACGCGGAAGGCAACTCGAGTGGCGAAGAAGCAATAAAAAAGCATACAAGTGCTTCACCCGGAAAAGGGGGTTTGAAGTGTACTTATCATTATTATATGTAAAGGAAACATTGTTACTTGTGAGGAAAAGGCTACGAGGCACTTTTCTAAGGCTATCTATTCAAGTGAAATAGGGAGCGGAAAATGTTGCAATCGTAGAAGAGCTCGTTTAACACGAGACAATTTAAATTGATTTAAATTATGAAGATCCTGAACCTGCAAAGATTCACTGAATTCAATATTCTCTAAACTTTAAAAAATACCACCAACAACAAACCAGCCATCCATTAAGCTCAAAAGCCCTCGAAATCCGGCATGTAAAACAAGTACCGGTGCAACTTTTCAACATAAATCGGACACCAACCTTCTCAGGACGGATGGACGTTCCCAGAAGGAAAGCCTTCGCACAAAACGGAAATGAAATCCTTCAACCTTCTAACCGACCAAGCGACCGTCGAACGAACCAATCTACCGCCCGAGTTTTACCTGGTTTTACCCAGCTTTCTAGCCAGAAGGACACTATCCAAATCCTCCCGTCCCCCAATGTCAAGGACGAACAGGTCTGGCAATGTGAATTTGCGTCGTCCCACCAGAACAGTAGCCAAATTGCCGCACCTGCTATTTACGACATTGCTTCTCTGCTTGTTCGTATAAGGAGCTACATGGGACTTCTTCTACTTGCGCTACATTACGGATGTACATCCGAAATAAGAACTTTATACCCGGCGGTGGGTCCTTTTTTTTGCCCCCAACAGATCGACGATAGCATCTGATATGAATAAAACATGTCTTTCGTTTTTTTTTTCGCTACTCAAATTAGCACCGACCGAGATAGAATGATGCGAATATCTGTCCGTCTGTCCGGTCCGGCTGAGATTCTTTTTTAATGTTGTTTGAAGTTACAGAAGAAAAGGAGTGGTGACCTATTTTTTTTATTCCAGGAGCACCTTAGCACCAAAAGAGGACGGCTGGAAAGATTGTCAACTTGATTGCTGGTGACAATTTCGGTACAAATCTGTTCGCACAGGTGGAAGAGATTTTCTACAAACCAGGAAGTAATATAAGAGGAAGCTGCGTGATATTGTGAAGATGTTGGGATTGATATTTCACTGGAGCAGACAGAGCATTGCTCGGTTGCAGCGAGGCATTTCACAATATCCTTCGGTGTCGTTCGTAGGCGAATGTTGGAGTAAAAAAAAACCTTCCGGTTGCGGGGTAACAACCAGCATAACTTAATTCAAACATCCTCCATGGAGCGACTGAAGTGCAGTGGAATGGTTGGTAACTAAAAAAAAAAGGCACAAACTACGTCCACTGAAGCCGAAGTTCCGGGCAATTGTGGCGTGATGTAATAAAGTGGCTTCGAGATGATTCGGCGAAAACGAAATTTTGATTATATTTTGGCGTCTCGAAAAATCTATTACAATTGTGCACTTACTTTTAATATGTTTTATGTAATAAGGCAGGAATTCCATAGAAAAGATACATACGATCTCTCAGAATTTCATAATAATTGATAGTTTTGTTCCTTATCCAAAACTATTACATTCGTATTTTTTTTGTCATCAGGGTTATCATTTCTGTGTTAGGGTGGTCCGAAAAATTGACGTTTTTAAAATTGAAATTTTTCAAAAAAATATAACTTTTGAACAACCACTGGGCCAATTTCGACAACTAAATACATAAATAAAAGGTAGTTAAAAATTGATCAAATATGAATTACAAAGTAAATCAGTTAAGCATTAACATTGCGAACCGTCCGTTAACCACCATTGTCTTTTTGGTAGGGGCAGAGGGGGAGGAGTTTGATTAGAAGACATACTCTATATAAATTTAAAAAAAAAATGAATGGACAAATAACAACAAAGGGGATGAACGGTGCCTAAAAATCTCAAATAGTAGAACAAGTGATTATTGGCCCATCCCTGACCGCTCAAAAGAGTAAATCTATCTAAAGGGTGATACGGTCAAAATTTGGTCAAGGGAAAACGGTGAAATCGTTTATTTAAAAAATCAAATTAAATTTCTTTTTCAAGTTCAATTAGTATAAAATTCAGGAAAAATATTCAGTTAGGCTTCCGCTTTTCCAAATCCGAATTGCCGGGCCTTACGCTTGACCCCTGCCATCAGATTTTGTACAGCCACCTTGTCCACATTCTTCGCCGCAGAAACCCAGTTTGCCTTGAACTGCTGCTCGTCCTTAGCAGTTTTTTTGGTCTTCTTTAGGTTCCGCTTGACAATAGCCCAGTATTTCTCAATTGGGCGGAGCTCTGGCGTGTTGGGAGGGTTCTTGTCCTTGGGAACCACCTGCACGTTGTTGGCGGCGTACCACTCCATGGCCTTTTTACCGTAATGGCAAGATGCCAAATCCGGCCAAAACAGTACGGAACAACCGTGTTTCTTCAGGAAAGGCAGCAGACGTTTATTCAAACACTCTTTCACGTAAATTTCTTGGTTGACAGTCCCGGAAGCTATGAAAATGCTGCTTTTCAAGCCACAGGTACAGATGGCTTGCCAAACCAGATATTTCTTTGCGAACTTTGACAGTTTCGTGTGCTTGAAAATATCTGCTACCTTTCCCCTTCCTTTTGCCGTATAAAACTCCTGTCCCGGAAGCTGCTTGTAGTCGGCTTTGACGTAGGTTTCGTCGTCCATTACCACGCAGTCAAACTTCGTCAGCATCGTCGTGTACAGCCTCCGGGATCGCGCTTTGGCCGTCGTATTTTGTTTATCATCGCGATTTGGAGTCACTACCTTCTTGTAAGTCGATAGTCCGGCCCGTTTTTTGGCTCGATGCACGGTTGTAGACGATACACCCAGCTTATTTGCGGCATCTCGGAGAGATAGGTTAGGGTTTCGCTTGAAACTACCGGCAACTCTCTTTGTCGTCTCAGCGGCTTCCGGTTTTCGATTTCCCCCCGATCCAGACTTCCTGGCTGTCGACAAACGTTCCCCAAACACTTTAATTACATTTGTAACGGTTGATTTGGCAACTTTTAGCGATTTTGCCAACTTTGCGTGCGAGTAGCTCGGATTTTCGCGATGCGCGAGCAAAATTTTGATACGCTGCTCTTCTTGCTTGGACGGCATTTTGACAACTAAAGAGTGAATTCCAAAATCAAAATAGGAGCAACATTCTACACACACACCTTCAAAATGAGGGGTGTTCAGGTTTTTTAAATGCAAAATTAAAAGAAATACGTCAAGTTGATATTGACCAAATTTTGACCGTATCGCCCTTTATAGGTATATATAAAAATGGATTTCTGTCTGTCTGTCTGACCCTAATAGGCTCGGAGACTACTGAACCGATCGGCGTGAAAATTTGTATGCAGGGGTTTTTAGGGCCAAGGAAGGTTCTTAAGATAGTAAGAGACCCCTCCCTCCCCTGAAATGGGGGGCTCCCATACAAATGAAACAAATATTTCTGCATAATTCGAGAACTGATCAAGCAAAGGAACCCAAATTTAGCATGCGGAAGTTTTTGGAGGCAAAAAATGTTTCTATGGTAGTTTGAGACCCCTCCCCTCTCTATAAAGGGAGGGTCCCATACAAATGAAACAGAAGTTTCTGCATATCTCAAGAACTAATCAAGCAAATGGAACCAAATTCGGCATGTGGGGTTTTCTGGTGACGAAACATATTTCTATGGTGGTTTGAGACCCCTCCCCTCTCATAGAAGGGATGCTGTCATACAAATGAAACTGAAATTTCTTCATAACTTTAGATCTAATAAAGCAAATAGAACCAAATTTGGCTTGCGGGGATTTTAAAGGCAATAAATGTTTCTACAGTAGTTCGAGACCCCTCCTCTCTCTCTCTGGTAGGGGGGGGGGGCTCCCATACAAATGAAACACAAGTTTTTGCATAACTAATCAAGTCAATGGAACCAAATTTGACAGGTAGAGGTTTTTGAAGGCAAGAAATGTTTCTAAGTAACTCGAGACCCCTCCGCCCTATGTAAGACGGGGGCTGTCATACTAATGAAACACAAATTTGTGCATAATTCGAGAACTAATCAAGTATATGGAACCAAATTTGGCATGTGGAGGTTTTTGGAGGAGAGAAATATTTCTATGGAAGTTTGAGACTCCTCCGCGATCTGGAAGGGGGAGGGAGGGGGGTTTCCATATAAATGCAACACAAATTTCTGAATAACTCGAGAACTTATCAAGTTAATGGAACCAAATTTGGCATGTGGAGGTTTTCGAAGGCAAGAAATGTTTCTATTGTGATTTGAGACTCCTCCGCTCACTGAAAGAGGGGTCTCTCATACACTGATAGGCAAAATAAAGTGCCCACCTCTTCGTTTTTTCAATTTCTCTCATTTACTTGGTTCAAATTAAAGTAAACACACTGTATTTTTTTTATTATCTTATTTTTTATATTCTTTTTAAGTTTCACTTATGGAATACTGAAAAAAAAGGAGTTTTACTTAAAGAAAAAAAAATCAATGTGTTGACAAAAAAAAAAAGTGACAAAATAATGTGCCCACTTCAAAAATCAATATGTTTTCGATAAGTTTCCATTGGAAGACCCCTCGATTGTTTATGTTTTGATATTTTGACATGTTTTGAAGCAAACGGCTCAACCTGGTGCATTTGTATACGTGATCGCATTTGATTCAATTGAAAAAAATGGAGAACGCAGTGCTTTCGAAAGCAATTCCCTTGTGTATCCGAAAATTGGTCGTTCGTGATGTGCAAAACGGTGAATCGCACCGGGCTGTCGCTAAGAAGTACAGTATCAGTAAGGCAGCGGTTGGCAAAATTCTTCTGAAGCTTTAAACGTTTGGATCAGTGGTGAATCGCCCTGCCAGAGGCAGGAAGCGGAAAACGGATGCGAGAACGGACACCAAGATCATGCGCGAAGTCAAGAAGAACCCGAAGGTAACTGTCCGCGAGATCCAGGAAACCCTTCAGTTATCAGTTTCCGGTCGAACTGTTCGTCGCCGTCTCGTAGCACAGGGGTTGAATAGCAAACTTGCCCGGAAGCGCCCATTTATCAGCAAGGCAAACAAAGCCAAACGGCTTAAGTTTGCTAAGGAGCATGCTGATAAGCCCCTAGAGTTCTGGAAAACGGTTCTCTGGACGGACGAATCAAAATTCGAGCTGTTTAACCGAAAGCGGCGGGTTCGTGTTTGGTGCAGATCGGGAGAGGAGCTTCAGGAGCGCCACATCCAAGGCACGATGAAGCATGGAGGAGGAAATGTGATGGTCTGGGGGTGTTTTTCGTGGGGTGGAGTGGGAAGCATTGTGAAAATCGACGGGATAATGACGGCAGATTCTTACATCAACATCCTGCGAGAAAATCTGGAGGTTTCGCTGATCCAGACGGGCCTTGAAGAGAAGTTCGTATTCCAGCAGGACAACGACCCGAAGCATACTGCCAAGAAGACCAAGTCTTTCTTCCGGTCTTGTCGGATCAAACCGCTGGAATGGCCTCCACAAAGCCCGGACCTCAATCCCATCGAGAATTTGTGGGCGATTCTCGATGCCAGGGTTGACAAAACTGGTGTTACCAATAAAAATAACTATTTTGAAGCCCTGGAGCGCGCCTGGGAAGATCCACAGCACCTAAAGAACCTGGTCGTCAAAGCGCCTGCAGGAGGTCCTGAAGGCCAAAGGAGGACACATCAATTATTGAAATGCTTTTATTTTACTTTAATTTATGTTTTCTGTAGCCTAATTGAAGTTGGCACTTTATTTTGTCACTGTTTATTTTTCAACACAAATTGATTTTTTTTTTTTCAGTAAAACTCCTTTTTTTTAGTATTCCATAAGTGAAACTTAAAAAGAATATAAAAAATAAGATAATAAAAAAAATACAGTGTGTTTACTTTAATTTGAACCAAGTAAATGAGAGAAATTGAGAAAACGATAAGGTGGGCACTTTATTTTGCCTATCAGTGTATATACTGAACAGCATTACCGACGAAGGCAATTCTCTAAAGATTAATTAGGAAAAGAGCTTATTGCTGACGACCACTCTCTAGAGCTTCATTTGACAAACATAGACTACAGCTCCATCTATGCTGAAAGATCTGGAACTAATATGATTACGTTAAAACACGACAAATGTCACAAGGAGAAACTTTTCCGAAGATGGCAAATCTCTAGAACTTCATTCGACAAAGATAGACTGCAGCGCCATCGCAGCGCCAAAATCACGAACTAATATGATGATATCAAAAGACGACAAATGTCATTTAAATGTAAGATAGACCGCGGCGCCATCTCTGTGGCAAGATCTGGAACTAATATGATAATCTCACAAGACGACTAATGACATACTGAAAAACATTGCCGAAGACGGCAACTCTCTACAAATAGTCTGGAATGTTTTGGTTCTTTTCACACATCGAAATCAAAACCTCCTTCCATCTATTATGCCGAAAATAATTTGTCTTGCATATCGTTCTTACAGATAATTAGTTAGTGATTCATTTTTTTCCCTCCCTTCATATAACATTCTCGGGCAGTCATGAAGGCTTTTGTCACAAATGGTCGAATGAGATCAACCTGTTTTTGAGTGACATAGTATTTGACCATCATTCGTGAGTTGGAATGATCATGAGAAGATGATGGTCATAGTCTTATAATCGTCATGAAAATGTACAGCACTGGTAAGAAGGGTAAACATAATATCGAGAAATTCCTGCTCAGTGTTGTGAGCATTTTTTTTTTTATTAGAGAGGCTTTAAATCTTTAAGAATTCATTCGCCTCTAGGGCAAATCTTATTCATTATTTTGAGCAAGCCCCGGTAAAAATTATAAGTTCTCAAGTCCTGTTTAGGATGCTTACCGAAACATGAAACATGTTCAACATGCTGTGCAATGCTCGCATTCCTAGTAGCACGCTAGTTGAAAAACAGTTGAGGCAACTGCTATACGACCTATTTTAGTCGTAAGCAGGTTGCTTCAGCCTATTATGACTGAAGTATGTTACTTAGCAGTTTTAATAAAACCTGCTCAAAATTATTGTGAACGGTGAACCTGATCAGCAATCTGAGCCAATCCTTCTCGGAATACTAAGTTGGTCAGGATTTCCAATGGATCCAGCGAATCAGGATTTGGCAATCCCTGCCAAAGGTTCGTAGTGAATTTTGATAATTCTTACTCAACATTTTGAGGTGATGCTACTTGGGATGTCGGTTGAATAATGCTCAGAATCAGGGCAAATCAATGTGAAACCGAAGGCTGTACGACAAAATGCTGACCAAAAAATCGGGCTACGTTATCATGGACGATGAAACCTACATAAAACTCGATTATAAAACTCTGCCGGGACCACAGTTTTATACCTCGCCGAAGGGAGAGGATGTTCCTGGATCAGTGAAAGCCATTTACACCGAAAAATTAAGGCTAAAAGCCCCCTTAATACAGAATGAAGGAAAAGACAGATTTGGAGTTCTGGTAATTTGCCTGCAAAGTTCTATCAGCTAAGTAGCTTCGAACTGTCTTTATGAGATAAAGCGGAAAATTTAACTTTTGCAGTTTCGTAATTCAACCTTCCTGCCACACACTGTCGAGTGCTTTTCTTATGTCTAGAAGAGCAACTCCAGTGGAACAAATTTAGGTTGTTTGATCGAATTAAATTTGCAACTCTTAAGAGTTGATGGGTAGTTGATTGGGTAGAATGCCCATGGCGTAATCAAGATTGCTCTGCTGCCATAATTGAGATGGTTATGAAATAAAATAATATTTTCGAAAAGTTTACTTATTGAAGAAACCAAACTGATTGGTCGGTCTTTGCATTTTTACATTTGTCTGAATACATATCAAATGAAAATATCTGTTGGATAATGTTATTATGAAACACGAGGTACTCTCAAATGGACTCCCACACTGAGTGGGAATTCGTGCATGCATAAATTCATGATCAAAGACCACTCAATTCCGAAATCACATCCACTGAGCCACGAACAGAACCTATTACAATTGAAGTCACGAATTATATCTATCCCCTGTCTTCTATTCCATCCTGGGAAAACTGCAGAGAAAACGAGCATTTTATGAGGCCGAAATCCACACAGAACAAACTAATACCCAGCGTTATTCTTGACGCGCGCGAACGACCGACGATTTACGTGACGTACTGAACTTGACTCGACTCGAACTTTCCTACTTACTACAACAACACTTTACGAGCACCTACGAACCACTAAGCACGTACCCTCCCGGGTATGTTTCCAATTTTTACGACGTTGAAACTAAACTTTTCCAAACTAAGCAACAACTATACTGCCCCTCTTTGCATGTCCGTCCCATAGCGAAAAACAGCAAGTGGAGAAAATGACGATTAAAGTATTTTGTTCAATTTTCAGGTATTTCGTGTCTGCAAAGAGTTTTCAACTATGTATTTGTTATAAGTTGGTTAGAATAAGCGAGATTAATTGAATTGAGTTGAAAAAAGTCACAGATTACATTTTTCTATCACCAAAACAGCAATGTTACGCACATGCGAATAATTTTCGATCCAGATCAGCTAAATATTCGCATATCCGTCTCGTAATCAAGAGTGTATTTATTACATTGCTTTTTTAAATTTTCAAATAAATTCATGCAATCAAGTATATGTATCCTGGATACACCTGTTGATTTCAGGTTTCGTTCGTTAATTACGTAACACAAATATTGGTATTTTATGTGCACTTTCCCCATATTTCTGCAAGGATGTTTGTATTAGATACCTTATCGGATTTTTTTTATGATTCGTTGCATTTTTGTGTGTGGGGAATGGAGAGCGGGGGGGGGGGGCGTTCCATAATTCAGTGGTAGGCTATAATTTGACAAGTGAGCCATTCGTTCAATTTGGCTTATTTTGATGCGCTTGTTTTGTTTTTAAATAACGTGCCGGAAACAACCAATTATTTAAATTATTTCTACACTTTGACTATGTCTGCGTTGGAGTGATTGAAGGAATACGGTAGTGACGGTAGTGAGCAAGTTTCCGAAGAAAAATTTATCGGATTCGATGATGAACCCGGTGATTCGACAAGTTTCCACTGAAAACGTTCATCCTAGAAAAATGTGGAGCAAAAGAAATTCGAGAAATCAGTCGAAACCCCAGTTGGATGTAACAGAGACTACGGAGAAGTGTTCCGATTCTCGAAGAGAAAGTGCTGGACTCCGACGGAAGATTTTTTGAAACCCAGAGCAGGAAGCGGAAACGAACCAAAAAGAAATTCCGGAAAGCAAAGATCGCGAAGAACCGGCGTTTGGCTCACAAATTGATCATCGCGAAATGTGGTTGCCGGAAGAATTGTGACCAGATTGTGTCCAAGGACGAACGAGTAATTGTACATGATCAGTTCTGGAAGCTCGATAAAATGGAGCAAATAAGTTTTATCAGGAAAACGAGCATCGAAGCTCAGAACCTCTCCGACGCAAGAACCAATTCACTGCAAATGATCCGAAAAAGAGCTGTTCGTACATTTTCTGCCTCCGTTTGTTTAATGGAACCGATGTACGTGTATGTCGAAAGTTCTTCTTGAACACGATCGGGTATGGAGATAACTGCGGGTAAGTCGTGAACATTATTCTGTGTAAACAATCAATATTGAATATTGTCCACTTTTAGAAACTTTATATATCGATGGGTCGATGACGATTTTGATGGAAACCCAAAGCCATCCAAGCGTGGAAAATACGAAAGGGAACAAACTGAAACAGGAAGCTGTGAAATCGCACATCCTGTCATACAACCCAATCTGTGTCGTACTACCGACGAGCTCACGCTCCGAACCGGTATTATCTGCCATCTGATATAACAGGGGTTTCATGCATACAAATTATCAAGATTCAGCTGCTCCAGACTTAAGGGTCAATTATTCGTTTTATTCGAAGTGTAATGTTACGCATGAATATTTCATTGGTGAAGCTAGGCCACGAGCAATGCAAGGCATGCGTTGCGGCAACATTACATCAGAATACATCCGGACACACCGACGAAGACAATATTACTACAAAAATGTTCAATATGCAAATCACATGTCCAACATTTGCGATTGGCATCCCTCTCTAGATTAATGTACCGTGCTGATGGCGATAACATCCGTCCAAAAATTGTACTCGCTGTTGATCTCCAGAAGGTAATTTACTTGTAATGTTATGTTCGAAAGTATTCGATCATTGAATCTGCTCTCACTTATTTTCAAATAACAGGTCATTCAGCTGCCTCGTTTGGAGGATCTGAAGTCCATCGTTTTCACTCAGCGCTTATTGGCATTCAATGAGACGTTCACCCCGATTGGCAGATATGCCCAGGCGTTTCCCGTTCTAGCCTGCGTCTGGGACAGTCTACTTCTGGAAGGTCTGCCAGTGATATTACAAGCTGCTTTGATAAAGTTGTCACTGGTGCTGCAGCAACGGAGTGGAAAAAGTTACGTTCTGGCTGGACAATTGTTCCAGTCAGAACAAAAATTGGAACTTGTTCCTTTACTTAATTTTTCTGTTGGAAATGAAAAAAGAACTGTAGAAAGTAAGCGAGTCATTCTGGAGTTTCTCTTAGTCGGGGTAGATGTACATGAATTTGGATACCGACTCCTTCCACGCATGACTGTAGAGAAAGCGATACTGACATTGGTAGTCCCACATCAACGTTCCCTGAATTTAAGCAGGAAGTTGATTTGAAAAAAACCAAACAGATATGTTGTTGTGGTGGACGCGGCCTGGAGAATGGGACTTCTGAGAGATGGAAGATGACTGTTTTATGTATTACGCTGTTGTAAATCGCTTTAAAACATGACGATACATCAAGAATATCAGAAAGATTTATACGTTCTCAAAAGATGGTGAGCACAGAAATGAGACGATACTGCGAGCTCAGTGGATGACAGCGGTAAATGCTTTTTCTTGAAAGCAATCATGTCAGAAGAAGCACGCTAAGAACGGTTCATGATAAATATTTTCAGTTTGGCTACCAATTTTATGTCGCAAACAAGCCGATCAGTATAAAGTACTTGGCGTAACCAGACGCTTCTGAATGTTATTTTTGCCGGTCATTAACAAAGAGGAGCGAAGCAGTTTCTGGAATGAACTCTCCACATGAGCAAAAGGAAATATAATTGGTTTGGTGATGGTGTTACAATGAACTTAAAATGGAGTATTTTCAAAGCAAGTATCAAGAAAGAACCAAATTGAACGTGCAATATGAGTTTGATATAAAGCGTAATGATCGCGTGAAGAACAGTTAAGTTGGTATATCTGGTGGTATTCAAAGTGAAATTTTTTGGGAAAAAATGTAGTTTCAGAAAAGAAAATTACCTATTAAAAAGTTGCGGTACCACGCGGGGAGTTGGAATCCTAAGGCTCTCCTCCCCAGTGTTGCTCTACTGCTTCTACTGCAGAGAAGCAGTTTATAAAACTTGGCAAAAGTAATTCAACACTTTGGAAACTTCGGTTGGCCCTCGACGATTCGACGAAAAACACGTGACTGTTATACGAATATTTTTGATATGGGAGCAAAACAAACGGGTTTTGATTTTCCGTCCATTTCAGAACAAAGTATGAAATGGTGAAGTGTTTTTCTGCAAAGTTCGATAATTGGAAAAGCTAATTCTTGCAAAAGAAGCGAAGATCACAAAAAATCGATTTATGGGACGGACATATGCTAAGAGCGGCAG